>CM050167.1:114845025-115085025 GCA_027410445.1 Discoglossus pictus | reverse complement strand
TTGCATATTGCTGTACTGCATTTAACAATTTTCTTAGCTTCTAAACTGTTGGTTTTCTCCTCAAGCAGTGCTGCATATCTCATCCTAACAGTTTCTATCAGGGGTGTGGCCATCTCTGTCTGTGAGCTGAACAATTATGGAGCTTGGAAGCAGGCTGGGTTAATGTCACTGGCCCTGTGCAATGACATCATTAGCGCCTCCCACCCTGCCTACACAGAGGTTATAGCTCAATTGCAACTTGCTTCCCTGTCTAGTGCATGAGCAATCATAGCCCACACCCTTTACTGAGAATGCTCAGTCTGATGTAGAACCTACACTGGTCAGACTTTAATTTTAGCCCAGCACACAGGAAGAACAGGTCAAACCCCTGGTAGACTGAGGTAGGATATATACAGCTCTGCTTGAGGAGAAAACACACTGTTTAAAGCTAAGACAATATGTTAACTTATTTTAAACTGTATACTGTTTTTAATAGGCTATGACAAACAAACATATGGGCTCTACTTGTAAATACACTACAGTGGTCCTTTTATGCAGTTCAGACTGTATCAAATAACTCAGGAATGGTTCACTTTAGGAATAAATGGTGTATGCAATGTATAGGACAAAATTCTGTTTTCCAGCATTGACAATGTCCCATTTTCTCCTGTTTATTGTTTAGTTTTCTCTCAAATCTTAGCAAAAAATCAAAGTGTGGAGGAACAGTTCTACAGAATATATGTGTTTTTGGAGTATTGTGCATGCATTAAGTTTAGTTCAGTTTACATTTATTTTACATATTGTACAGAAAGACAATACCTAATATTTTATGCATTTTAGGAAAGTAAGTTCATCTTTTTTGACTATTTTAAATGTTGGGAATTTTGAAATACAATCAAGGAGGTGGTTTTATCAGTATGAAACTATTTGGCCATGGGAAGAAGGAGACATATCTTTAAAATATATTGCATGGTGTTTTAATAAATAAACATGTTTGTGTTTTGAATGTAGCTATTAACCCCACCCAGATTCTCTGCCAAGACACGTAACCTTCTAATAACATTCTTCCCACTAGATCCTGCCAATAGAAAAGCTGCTGTCAGCCCACACACAGTTTATCAGCCAAAGCTTCTTTTCACACAATAAATATCCCCTATACTCTTTACACATAATAGTCTGGTGTATTGCTCCAGAGGACCCAATTATAACTTTTAGAAACTATTAGAAATGGCTTAGCTTAAGGTGGAGGATGAAGCAATAAGAGAATGATACATGCAGATGGGAATACATGTACAGTATGTGTTTATGCAGAGTTGATGGAGGCACAATTTTGGGGCCCAGTACAAATGTAGCAGCCATTCCTTCTTCCTACATACACGTGTTTATATGTGTTGTGATGTCCCACGGAAGTCATCATATCTATCCAAGCAGCTGGTACTTCTGGGCACAAGTGCCCTCACTTTACTGAAAGCATTGTTGTGGCTGGGATAGAAACAGAGCTTTTGGCCATAAAATACATTTTATAAAGATTGTTAATCTTCTCTAGAAGTGCTCTTTAATAAAAAAGAATAGTGATAGAAGCCAAAAGAGGGCAAGATTAGTAAAGAGACAGGCAAAGCGGCTGGTAGACGTGGTGCGCAAAAAGGCCAAAAGCAGCATTAAAGGGAAAACTCCTAGCGAAAGGCCTGGTGTGGCAAAGCAGTAATTCAAGGGGAAAAGAGCCAAGCAAAAGTGTGGTGCGGCCCACAGAAGGCCAAAAAGTAGCATTAAAGGGAAAGCTCTCAGCAAAAGGCCCAGCGAGGCCTGCAAAGCAGCAATTCAAGGGGAAAAGTGCCAAACAAAAGCGTGGTGAGGCCCGCATAAAGGCTAAAAGTAGCATTAAAGGGAAAGCTCCCAGCAAAAGGCCCAGTGAGGCTTGCAAAGCAGCAATTAAAGGGGAAAAGAGCTAAGCAAGAGGTGGTAAGGCCCGCATAAAGAGGTGGTGAGGCCCTCGTAAAGGCCAACAGGGAAGCGCTGAGGTACACCCTCCCGGCACAGACTCGGAAATTAACTGAGGAGTACAAGGAAGAGGAGGGCCAGAAGTGCTTAAGAAGGCTGAGAGTAGTGCCCCTGCCAAAGGAAGAGGAGGGACTGGAGAGATCCCCTCCGAGTGAAAGGGGAGAGATGGGAGAGGACTCCTCCCACAATCCCAGGTACATCTGGTAATTTTTGGTTGGGTCCCTCTCCTATGGGGAACTATGCAGATTCCAAACAATGGCTCTCCATTAATGAAAAATGCCCTAACGGACATATTGCGCAAAAGGCAGCAAAGGCTGCAAAAATATGCAGATTCAAAACCGCGACTCTCCAGCAGTGTAAATGCCTCATGGACATTGAATGATGCAGATTCGAAACCATGGCTCTCCAGCAATGTAAATGCCCTCACGGCAAAGGTGCAACTGAGAATGGCGAAGGGTAGCTTAAATGTGGCTGGTGCTACGGATGTCATGGCCCATTATTAGAGACAGATGAGTCCTTGGACATGGGCAAGGACAGCTGATGGGGGTTGAAATCAACAATGAGTTGCAGCGAGAGAGCGACTGGACGAGAAAGTGCCAGTAGGAATGATAGTAGCAGGCATATGAAAACAGGAAGAAGATAGATAAGGAAGAAAAATGGAAAATGCAGAACGAATAATGAGTGACAGAGGCCAAAAGACGGCAAGTTTAGTAAAGAGACAGGCAAAGTGGCTGGTAGGCAAGGTGCGCAAAAAGGCCAAAAGCAGCATTAAATGGAAGCTTTCAGCAAAAGTCCTTGTGAGGCCTGAAAAGCAGCCATTAAAGGGGAAAAGTGCCAAGCAAGAGCGTGGTGAGGCCCGCATAAGGACAAAAAGTTGGTAAGCGCTTAGCAAAAGGCCCAGTGAGGCCTGCAAAGCAGCAATTAAAGGGGGAAAGTGCCAAGCAAGGGCGCTGAGGTACACCATCCTGGCACAGACTCAGAAATTAACTGAGCAGTACAAGGAAGACTAGGGACGGGAGAGAGCCCCTGCCACAGAAAGAGGAGGGACCAGGGAGAGCCTCTCCCGTGGAAAGGGGAGGGATGGGAGAGGGCCCCTCCCACAATCCCAAGGTATACCTTTTTATATATATATATATATATATATATATATATAGCTTTTATCCAAAGCCAAGGCTGGATTATACACAAGCTGGGGATCCTACCCACGGACAGACATTTCAAGGTTACTGCCTATCATCAGCGTGGGACAGGATCCCAGCTTGTGTTGTGGACCTTATCAGTAGGTAGTTCACCACAACAATCATTTAATATATGGTGGGCAAAAGAGTGATAGAAGCTCTCCACCGTACAGTAGTACAGTAAATAAATAGTACATTTGTGTTCACATTTGAATGTCTAAAACAAGTTAAAAAAACTGTTTACAACTCAGAAATACAGTTATTACACTGCATTCTGGGAAGCTGAGCAGGGACATGCAAATCTGCCCACAAATGTATATATATATATACTCAATAAATAGTACATTTGAGTTTACATTTGAATGTCTAAAACAAGTTAAAAAACATGTTTCATGACCAGAATTCCGAGAAATACAGTTTTTATACTGTATTCTGGGAACCTTGGCAGGGACATGCAAATGTGTCCACAAAGTCTACGCTCTTGCAATTCATAACCTTATGAAAAATTGGCTTCCCTTAAGCATATGCCTGCTGTATCAAACAGCTTTGAGCAAAGATAGGGTTGGATTATACACAAGCTAGGAATCCACCCACGTACAGCTGTTTCAAGGGAACTGCCTATCATCAGCGTGGGGCCAAATCCTTAGCTTGTGTAGTGGATATTTTGAGTAGGTAGTTCACCACAGCAATCATTTAATATATGGTGGGCAAAAGAGAGATAGAAGCACTCCATCGTACAGTAGTACAGTATATAAATAGTACATTTGTGTTCACATTTGAACACAGTCTAAAACATTTTTTCAAAAAATTCCTGGTTACAATATGTCCAACAACACCTTCTGGCACACCGTAATTTGGAGTAACGAGACCAAAATAGAGCTTTATGGTCACAACCATAAGCTCAATGTTTGGAGAGGGGTCAACAAGGGCTATAGTGAAAAGAATACCATCCCCACTGTGAAGCATGGTGGTGGCTCACTGACGTTTTGGCGGTGTGTGAGAGCTCTAAAGGCATGGGGAATCTGTGGAAATTGATGGCAAGATGAATGCAGCATGTTATCAGAAAATACTGTCAGACAATTTGCATTCTTCTGCATGAAGGCTGCTCATGGGGCGCTCTTGGACTTTCCAGCATGACAATGACCCTAAGCACAAGGCCCAGCTGACCCTCCAGTGGTTACAGCAAAAAAAGGTGAATGTTGTGGAGTGTCCATCTCAGTCTCCTGACCTTAATATCATCAAGCCACTCTGGGGTGATTTCAAACGTGCGGTTCTTGCAAGACAACCAAAGACTTTGCATAACCTGGAGGCATTTTGCCAAGATGAATGGGCAGCTATACTACCTGCATGAATTAGGGGCCTCATAGACAACTATTACAAAAGACTGGACATTGTCATTGATGCTAAAGGGGGCAAAATACAGTATTAAGTACTAAGGGTATGCAAACTTTTGAACAGAGTCATTTCAGTTTTTTCTTTGTTGCCATGTTTTGTCTTATGATTGTGCCATTCTGTTATAACCTACATATATTACCAATTTGCCAAGGGTATGCAAACATTTGAGAACAACTGTATATAAATATATATATATATATATATATATATATATATATATATATATATATAGTGGTAAGTCGTTAATCCGTTTTAGGTGGCACAATGTAGACCGAAAACAACTTAAACCTAGGTAGAATTTCCCATCAGAATCAATGTAAATTTATATAATCCGTTCACATTTTCTCACATTTAATTTTGAACAAAACCTTAAAACTACACAGGTATTACTAAACAATAATAATTATATCAAATAACTTAGAATTGAACTTCACTTTAACTGTACTGAGATCAATAACAGAGAATTTAACTTCACTTCAATCTACCGTTCTGAGAGGACTTAAGGGCCGACTGGGATGGTGGCAATGTAGAGGAAGAGTAGGAGGAGACAAATTATTTCTTGGAAGGGGAGTCCTCTTTCATTGCAACACGGGACACTTGCATAGGGGATGTTTGTCCTTTATGTCTCTTAACACCACTTTACCCTGCTGGAGACTCTGCTGGAGACTGTGATGTAAGCAGTTTCATTGTGAACCTATGAAGGGAGATTTGCTTCTGCCAGTGTTGCAAATGTTTCTGAAGTGAGACATTACTTTATCATTAAACAAGTCCACACCACGGCTTGCTTGAACTTTGTCAGGGTGATAGTAATATAATAACAAAGTAATTATGGTTGAAAAAAGACTTTTAGTCAATCAAGTTCAACCTTTTTATATATCCTCTGATCTGCAATATGATCATCAAAATTTAGTAATTCAGTTTATTTATCACACCTTTTTTGGATGGGTGCAGCAGGTGCTTCCACCCTTCCCTCCTCTGCATGTAAAGAAGAAAGTTCATTAGCCACTCTCTCTTGCTGCTCCCTCCGAAGTCCCTGCAGCTCCTCAGTGCTGAGCTCATCACTGTGCTCCTCCACTAGCTCTTTGATGTCTTCATTAGTCACCTCCAGGCCCATGGACTGGCTCAGAGACACAATGTCTCTATTCTGCAAGGTTCAGCCTCCAAGTTTGCTGAAGAATCAGCTTCTGGCCACAATTTCCTCCAGCCAGAGTTCATGGTCTTGTGAGAGACCTCACACCAGGCCTTATCTATCAGAGTGACACAGTGGAGCATATTGAAATGGTCTTAAAGTTAGAGACCTGCTGGTCTATGGGCTGGATCAGAGAACTTGTGTTAGGTGGCAAGAACTTCACAGTTATGAACTTAAAGTCCTCTAGCAAGTTGTTCTCCATGCCTGAAGGGTGAGCAGTAGCATTGTGCATGATTAACAGAGCCCTCAGAGGCAGTTCTTTGTATTTCATTACAGTTAGACCAAACACTTTGTTCATTCATTCACAGAAGAATATTCTGGTGACCCAGGCTTTTCTGTTGGCCCTCCACATGACTTGCTTTTCCCTCTTAAAAACCCTGGAGTTCTTGCTGGGGCTGCAAGTGTTTTTTAATAAATGTTTAGATGTATTCTATTGACTCCAGCTTGCAAATAACGACACTCTCAATACTTCGTAGACACAGCCAATAGTAAATGACACGTCATCATGGAGTTTATACTAAAATTTCACTCAGAGAGTATAAATTAATTATTGTCAAGAAGTAAATTTATCAATCAGATTCACAATCCAGCAATGTAGACAACAATACAATTCATCAAAACAACTGTTCTAGTCCATGCAGGTTCCATGATATGCATTAAACCTGGGATCTATTCAACACACAAAAAAACATAATAAAAAAATATTTTTAGTTGCATATTTGTGGGTTTGAGACTGTTCTTCAATTAATTCTAATGTATTTGTATGCTTTCCCATATTATTGAAAGTACAGTGATGTGTGTTTAACAGCTGTTAAGGCTCTAATAATTGATTAAAAAATGTCTTGCAAGTCGTCTTTAGCACTCATAATATTTTTAACAGAAACATGATACTTTTTTTCATTTGCGAGTTTGAAAATATTTGAGCTGGGAGTCTAACAGAATGTTGATTTTGTGTAATTGGTTAGCGCTCATAAATCTTGAGCTGTACTAAAGCCAATGGAGTTCTAAGGACTGTTTTGAATCTGGCCTGTAGTGGTTGTGGGTGGATAACTCATAATTGGAATGTGAGTAGCTAATATAATGTTTTTAGATTGTTTTCAGGGTGTATAATTTTATGAATTAGGCAACAGAATAGGGCTCAATGTTAGCTTGTTATATAAACAAGTGTCTTTTCCTTGGTGGTCCCATTAACACATTCCCTTCTACCAAGCCCTACAGAGCAGTGGCAAAGAGATTATTGTACCCTCATATACAGACAGTTGAAAAGTAATTATTAACCCTTTTCATGGACAAAACAGAGGTTGAAAGTATGGTGTAATTTACAACTATAGATAATAGCAAGTACTTTATCAGTTGGAATATTTGAAAAAAATTGCATTTTCTTCTGTAAACCAACAATGAAGCTTAGGCACACAAATAAAAGTCCACCCACAAATACAATTATTAATTACCCCTGGTGCTTCAGGTCAATATTCTTCAGTTCAAGTAATCTGTAGAACAAGCCACTAAGTATGCTAACTGTGTCTGAGCAATGGACATAGAGAGCCATGATCTATGTACAGCTCTACGGAATATGTTGGCGTGTTACAAATAAACGATAATAATAATAATCGCATATTATAATTGTCTAACTACGATTCGTCATCACGCTGCATTGCGTAGTGTGTACGACTTAGTGATGAGCGCCGCAGGCGCTCATCGCCTGGCGAGCCTTTGGCAATGAGCGCCGCAGGCGCTCATTGAAGGCTCGCCTCGCATAGCGAGGCGAGCCGTTATGCTAAACCGTAGCACTTTGGCAATGAGCGCCGCAGGCGAGCGTAACGTGGCGAGCCGTTAAACCGTAGCACTTAGAAAAAGAATACGAGATGAAAAAAATTACGAGATAAGCGGCGAAACCAAAACAATTAAAAAAACACTAAATACACACTAAAAAATAAAAAAAAGGTCACTTACAGCATGGGGAACCAGGCAGGACGTCTGGGAGTGAGATGGAACTCCAATTTACATCGATTTAGACGAGTTACAAAGATCGAAAATCGGCTAAGCGAGAAAAAAATGGCCGCCAAAAAAAATGAAAATGAGGCTATACTACTACGAACTGCGTAAAACACAGCCACAGACGTATGTGTTCGAAAAACAACGAGATAAAGGATGCGCATTAACCGCACAATGAGTAAAAAGACAGTAGCGAGTACATTTTACGAAACTATATTACAGATTTACGCATTAACACAGATTTCTCGCCTTTGTCTCGCGTCACACAGGATTTCCCGCCGAAAACAACGCATTTGGCTCGCGCAACAGCGGATTTCACGCCTAAAAGAATGCATTTGTCTCGCGCACAAAGCCTATATATAGGGCACACTTGACACATAACTGACACTTTCTCCTCAGGTGATGACAGTCTGACTGGACGTTTTCTGATGCCGGGAAATCTGAAGAGATTGTTAGCTCTTCAGTATACTGCTTCAGCATTATTACATTAAAAAAGGTAAATATCATTTATAATTATTAATATTAATTAATAAATTGGTACTTAATAAATAAAAAATAAGAAATTTAATTAATAGAAAAATAATATTGTGCTTACCTGTGTGAAACAATTGTTAATAACATTCATAATGTACATTAATTAATTAATTAATCATTAATATTAAAATTAGTTAACGTTTAAGAATGTGAATACAAAAGCAACACATTGATTCATTAATTATTATTGTACATTAATTTAAGAATTATTTTGTTATATATCGTGATTACCTGTGTGAAACAATTGTTAATAACATTCATAATGTACATTAATTAATTAATTAATGATTAATATCAAAATTAATTAACGTTTAAGAATGTGAATAAAAAAGCAACACATTGATTAATTAATTATTAATGTACATTAATTTAATAATTATTTTTTTATATTTCGTGATTACCTGTGGGAAAGAATTGTAATTGTTAATAACATTCATAATGTACATTAATTAATTAATTAATGATTAATATCAAAATTAGTTAACGTTTAAGAATGTGAATACAAAAGCAACACATTGATTCATTAATTATTAATGTACATTAATTTAAGAATTATTTTGTTATATATCGTGATTACCTGTGTGATACAATTGTTAATAACATTCATAATGTACATTAATTAATTAATTAATGATTAATATCAAAATTAATTAACGTTTAAGAATGTGAATAAAAAAGCAACACATTGATTAATTAATTATTAATGTACATTAATTTAATAATTATTTTGTTATATATCGTGATTACCTGTGGGATGTATGTACATTATTTAAATAATTCAGTTCATATATATTTTGTATAAAATAAACCACAAAAAAAAATAAAGGCTATATACTCATGCTTACATGTTGATGTTAGATTTAGTCACACATTACTTTAATATTAATGAACATTAATTGATTCTTATTTCATTAGTAATGTACATTATTTTAAGAATTCAGTTGTAACATAGTCATTTTAAAATACCACTCAAAAAAAAAAGGGAAGAGACTCATGCTTATGTCTTGACGTTATATTTAGTCAGACATTAATTTAATATTAATACAGATTAATTGATTCTTATTTAAAGACTAACAGTAATATTGAGTATATGTTTATAATCTATGCTTACATATGTGTGTTCATGCTGATTGATTGATATATTTATTTCATGTTTTTAATCTATGCAAAAATATGTATGTTAAGCCTCATTGATTGATACAGATGAAGCAACATAATTTACATTAATTTTACTATTTTGTATAATTGCAGTAAACTGTAGCTGAATGAACAGAGATAGTGACGTTTGCACACATTGAACATCATAAGGATAATTTGGACAGGTACAGAATTTGAATTATATTACTACAGCAAGATATTAAAAAATATGATTTTAGGTTTTTAATGTAGGCAAATATATGTCTGTTGATGTTCATTTAATGATATCGATGAAGCAAAAGTTTAAAAATATTCTCAATTTGATTTTACAGTTTATTTGGATCTGCAAGGGAATAAACAGACAGCGTGACGTTTGCAGCCTTTGAACAACATCAACATCATCCTCACAGGTATACAATTTAATTTTGTAGTGATTGTTAGATTTTAATTTCCTCATTATGAAATTAATTAGCTAAGAATATCATGATTATAAAAAGTATATTAGCTTGTTTCTTGTCTTGTATATTACTAGAATGTCTACGTTAATGTTCTTTAAAACATCTGTTTCCTATATCCTGTCTTTCTTTCAGATACTACTGAGACAAGGTTTCTATAGGAAGCCAAGATTAGATAAGGATCGTTTTGCTGAGTTAGACAGGAAAAAAAAGACACTTGCTTGCAAATATGTATTTAACACTATTTTCAACTAGCTGTGACGTGTTTTATGCTATATAAGATTCTGCCGCCCAAATAAATTCAGAGATTATTCTGATGGCATTCTGACTTCTGTGCATTATTTTCTCTCATTATATCTTGGTACCTAGATATAATATTATACACACATCAGAATACATGATTACTCACTAATCTGATCCTATCAGTGATGCATAGAAAAAGGCTATATATTATATATTTGGTGAAAATGGATATTTGTTGAAAATGGAGAGTACTTATTGAGTCATTAATGTATGATATTTAGTCATAACTTGAAAAAAGTTGAAAAGACAATACTAATTAATAATAATATTTAAAGAAAATAAGAAGCTTACAACACTTGCAAAAAAAGAAATTGATGGTATGCTGTGAATTCAATCAAGAAGGAATGGAATTGAAGGATTAATAATATAAAGATAGATATGTGCAGCTATTTCCGATTTCATATATGTCAATAAAATACTTTGAAAAATGGTTTCATTTCTTTCAGTCTAAAGTGCAATATTTGAAAATGTTTTATTAGTTTATTCATCTACTTTAATGGAACAGTACAAAAAGATTTTTTTTTTTATACAAAACAAAGAACAAACAATAATTACATCTCTATTTACAATTACAGATTAAAATGGCGGAGAATGGAGAAGACAAAATTGAACTCAAAAGAAGATTGGCAAGGGAAAGGAAGCAAAGGTGGAGAGATGCTCAGAAACCGGAAACTTCACAATGCTTGCGAGAAGAAGATTGACAGAGACTTTTAAATAAAAGAAAGATGAGTAAGAAAGCCGCAAGTGAGTGTGTTGGGGCTTCCAAGAAACGTAAAAGTAAACAAAAACATCTCTGTGAACCATTGTCCAATGATTCTATTTTGCAGAATGACTTAAATGTAGACACACAAGAAAAAAATATACATATAGAAAGTGGGTCTGATATCTATGTTGAAGAAATGCATGACAATGTGTTTACTACTGCAGTAGAAGTAGATACTCATTATTGTGGGTTACTTAATGTGGTTTGTCAGTTTTGTGGGGCCTATCATTTTATAAAGGAAAGACCTACTGACGGAAATTTCATTAGTTGCTGTCAGAAAGGAAAGGTGAAACTTCCACTAAGACACCCATTTCCATATTATTTAGAATGCATTATGAGCGATCCAACATTTCCAAATTATAATAATTTCAAACAAAACATAAGGTTTTATAACAGTGCAATTTCATTTGCTTCAATGGGTGCAACATTAGCAGAAAATGTACCAGGACATGGTCCTTACTGTTTCAGAGTTCAAGGTCAAATATACCACCGAACTTCACATTTACACCCACAAGAAGGAGAGCAAAGGAAATTTGCACAGTTACATGTCTTACTGTGGAAGCTGTGGAACAAAGAATGACACTTCCAGAAAATAGACAGTGTTTGCGCATAGTCTTTGAACAGCTGGATAAAATTATGCAGAAAAACCCATATAGTCAAGCATACAAACAATTAGCACAGATTGAAAAAGAACAACAGGAACATGCTGAAAGACATCAATTGCCTACACCAAGAGTCAATATGGTGTTAAAAAGAGATCGCAACACTGATCAAAGAAGATATAATTTACCTACTGTAAATGAGGTTGCCATGGTGTTTAAAAATGAAGATGGTAAACCACCTTTTCAGCGGGATATTAGAATATATCCACGCAATGAAGAACAACCATTTATCAACATCAGTATATTAAGCTGTAATTTAGATCCAATTACATATCCCATTTTCTTTCCAAATGGGGAACCAGGATGGGAACCAAAATTACAATTGGAAAGTTATCCCAATACTAAACTTCGTATTAGATCTATTATTTCCATGCTGGAATATAAAGTGGCACAAACTGCTATCCGTGATTGTTTTAATCCAATTTTACATGGAGGAAAACTCATTTAACAATGGATTATTGATTCATATTTACAAGTTGAAGCCAATAATCTAAATTTCATTAAATATCAACAAAATAAATTACGAGTAGAACAGTATTGTGGATTAATGGATTATTTGGCAGGTTTAGCTTTCAACAGAGACATTCCAGCTGGAAGAGCAATTATTTTGCCATCCTCTTTCCAAGGATCTCCTCGCAATATGCGAGAAAGGTATAATGATGCCATGGCTATTGTTACAAAATTTGGAAAACCAGATTTATTTATTACATTCACATGTAATCCACAATGGCCAGAGATCAAGGAAAATTTGAATCTGGGACAAACTACTTCTGACCGACCAGATATAGTGACAAGAGTATTCAAAATTAATTCATTAATACATGATATCACTGAAGCACACTTATTTGGACAATGTGTGGCTTTTGTTTACACCATTGAATTTCAAAAAAGAGGATTGCCACATGCTCTAAACTTTTAATACTGCAGGAAAAAGATAAGTTGAACACTGCAGAGAGAGTGGATTCAGTAATTTCTGCAAAATTGCCAGACCAAGAAAAATATACAAAACTTTGGGAGATTGTTACACATAGAATGATTCATGGCCCATGTGGAGAGATGAATCCTAATTCACCATGTATGGAAAATAAAAAATGTACTAAAGAATTTCCAAAACAATTTCAAATGCAAACTTATGCAAATTGGGATGGATATCCTTTGTATAAAAGAACACAAGGACAAACAGCTATTATCCGTGGCCAAAAGGTTGATAATAGATTTGTCGTTCCATACAATCCACATTTGCTCATCAAGTACAATGCACACATCAATGTGGAAGCTTGCACTTCGATTAAAGCAATTAAGTATGTGTATAAATATATATACCAAGGATATGACGCAGCTACTGTTGTTGTACAAGGTGCTGGAAATGAAAATGAAAATCCATTTTTACATAATGAACTAGCAAATTATTTAGATGCTCGGTATGTGAGTGTTCCTGAAGCAATGTGGCGCCTTTTTAAATTTGAGATGCACGATCGGTCACATGCTATCTATCGTTTAGCTGTACATTTGCCTCAAAGTCAGTTGGTTTGCTTTACTCAAGGAAATGAAAGAACTGCATTATATCAAAGTGAAGACAGAGATACCACACTTACTGCATGGTTTAAATTAAACTGTCAGGATACGCAGGCCAGACAATTTTTATACATAGAGATACCATATCACTATGTATTTGTAAATGGTCTATGGCAACAACGAAGAAGAGATGCACATAAAATCATACCACGCATTTATACCGTCAGTCCAAGGGACATTGAACGTTTCAGCTTAAGATTACTTTTGCTACATGTTCCCGGTGCACAGAGTTTTAAGCATTTACGTACAGTGAATGACATAGTTTATGATACATTCCTATTAGCTGCAAGACATCAAAATTTCATAGCTGATGATACAGAATGGGAGAGGTGTCTGGAAGAAGCAGCACTATGTCAAATGCCTAAGCAAATGAGACAACAATTTGCATTTATTTGTATATTTTGCAATGTACCTGATGCTTTCACTTTGTGGGAAACATTTAAATTAAACATGTCAGAAGATTTCTTGAAATGTTACAGAGAACCAATAGCTCTGTTAAAAACATTGATGGAAATCCAAGAAATATTGTTGGCTCATGGATTAAATTGTGCAAGTTTTAATTTACCTGATCCAGGACTTATAGATGACATCAATTTTGATGATTATGACACTGAGCTTCAAAAACAAAAAACCCACGAAAAACTGGCAACTTTAAATATTTTACAGTTAGAAGCATTTCATGCCATCACAAATGCTATAGATGATGAAATGGTCAAAGACCGGTATTTCTATCTAGATGGACCAGGTGGATCAGGAAAAACTTATCTGTACAATTGTTTGATGAGTTATATTCGATCACAGGGTCAGATAGCTATGCCATTTGCAACAACTGGAATTGCTGCACTTTTGTTAGATGGTGGGAGAACTGTACATAGTGGATTTAAGCTGCCAGTTCCCATTTTGGAAACATCAGTGTCAGATATTCGATTGAATTCCTTACAAGCAAAAAAATTTAAACTAACTAAACTAATTATCATAGACGAGGCGACAATGATGTCATGTCATGCATTGCAATGTATTGACAGATTTTTAAAAGAAGTAATGGATAATAAGTTGCCATTTGGTGGAAAGGTGATGCTGTTAGGAGGAGATTTTAGGCAAACATTACCTGTTGTGCCACACTGAAATAGAACGGAGATCATTGAAACATGTATCAAGACCAGTAAACTGTGGCAAATATTTACACATCTCAAATTAGAATTAAATATGAGATCTGAAGGCCAAAATGAATTCAATGACTGGCTCATTAAAATCGGAGATGGAAAACATCCAGAAATACAGCATTTACCAAATGATACCATTGAAATTCCATCAGAAATGGTTTGCAATGAATCACTCATATCAGCCATATTTCTAAACACTCTTAATAATGAGGATTACACAGACTTTGCAAACAAAGTGATATTAACATAAAAAAATATCGATGCCTTGAATGTAAATAACGAAATTTTTAAATATATCAATGCACCACAAAAGAATTATTACAGTGCAGATTCAATTCTGTCAGATGATAAAGACAGGGAATCTAATTTTAGTATCGAATTTATTAATTCGTTAACACCATCTGGAATGCCCCCACATATTTTACAATTGAAAAAAGGCGCAATTGTTATGTTATTGCGAAATATGAATCCAAAAAAAGGACTTTGTAATGGACCAGATTAATTGTGCATGAGTTAAAAGATCATTTTATACATGCAGAAATTATAACTGGTACCCATAAAGGTGAACGAGTTTTTATACAAAGAATTGATTTAGCTCCAAGTGAGAGTGGTTTGCCCTTTGTCCTTCAACAGAGACAATTTCCAGTTATCATGGCATTTGCCATGACCATCAATAAATCCCAAGGACAAACTTTTAAGTCAGTTGGGATTTTTTTAAAGGAACCAGTTTTTGCACATGGACAACTCTATGTGGCTTTTTCAAGGTGTACTAATCCAAAAGAAATTAAAGTGCATGTTGAAGAAAACGAAACTCAAGGTCATTTATTGGACAATGGATGTGTTTACACCAAAAACATTGTCTACTATGAGGTGTTGGAAAGATAGAGGACAATGGTTTCATTTTAATGCCAACATTTTATGGGACTTAATATGATTGCACAAAAAAAACATTTCACATAAAACATCCAAAGAATGGACAAAAAAACGTAGAGAACAGTGGTTTGACTTCCATGACAAAATTTAAGTACTCTGGGACTCTTTAAATACGGTAACAGTATTTCACTTATGAAAATCTATGTGATATTTGCAGAATGGACAAACTGAAAAAAAAAAAAAAAAAAAAAAAACAACAGTAAAATATCCTTAAACAGATTACAATGGGTTCAAAGTTTAATATTTACATAATTGGCCCCACAAAACAATTCAGTGAATTTTTCAGGATTTACAAGAGTTAAATGTTATTGTTTGATGTTACAATTTCAGATGTTAAATATGTGGTTTTTGAATTTTTAAAAAAGTTTGTTAAATACCCCCCGGACATAGAAGGGGGCGCCCAGGCCTTTTTAGCCGATCCGCCCGTCCAGTGCTATAGGGACAGCTACTGTAGGACACCCATTCCCCCAAGCACGAGACACACGCTCTGTGGTTGAGGGTCAAGCAGTGAACTCTCTTCTTTATTAAAAACCAAGACATATATAAAAACCATTTCCACATACACCGTAGGGGCAGTGACTACCTTTGGTCAACCCCTAATTACCTATGGCCAATCAGACAGGGTAGGAACCATGAGACTCCTCCCATGGGCCACCCCCCAGGCATGGCTACTATGCTCATTCTCACCAAGACTGTCCTCATGGACACTTCCTGTTTGCTCCTTGTCTATGCCCCTGGGGAAACCCCATACACTGGCCCTTTGTTCAAGTCCTGGCGACACCCTGTGAGGTTTATCTTGTTCATGATCTTAGCTCCTACCTCAGTGTTTACCTAATGGGGGATGGTCAGAATCTGTAACACATTTCTACACATTTTTCATAACTTTAAAAGTATGCATCACATTCACATAAAACATACATTTTCAGAATCAGCATACTCCAACCAAGCTTCTCCAATTCGCATTGCCGAGACTGATCTCGTCACAAAATATATATGTGGTATAGTCAAAGATGTATTGTTAGTATAAAGTTGAAGTATTTAATAATAATTGCAAATGTATTATTTAAAGACAAAGTATTGATTCAGGGAGAAATCCGATCGCCAGTTAATGGGGTCAGGAAGGAATTTTTTTTTTTTCCTCTTTGATACAATTGGACAAGTTTCAATAGGGTTTTTTTATTGTTTGCCTTCCTCTGGATTCAATGCTAATTTAGTTTAACAAGTGTTTAACAAATATGTTACAAATGATAAAAAGCATGTTATTGTTAAAACAATTTACTTACTCTAAGTTAATATAGTCTGCAGTTACTCAGTGAGAAATATGTATTGAAAAGTGTTAGTATTGTTAACAAAATGTTGAACAAATGTTTCATATACAAGTTGCATGTTACAAAGTTTAATGTTTGGGAAATATAAGTTGAAAGTTAAAAAAATAAAAAGTTAAAAAAATTAATGTGTTTTTATTTTTAGAAAAAAAAAAAGGGACAAATGTAGCTGACTCATTTTGTGTTGCAAACAAATTTCACAACATTTATTTGTTATTGACCGTCATTTTTTGACGGGCAAGTCGCTAGTAATAATAATAATAATGATCAACTTCTTCCCTGTCACAAAGCCTGGCTGAGCAATTATTAAGAAACACAAACGACAGAGCTGTATTTAACCTATTTTATGATTAACCCTAATACTATGTAACTATGTAACCCCTACTTATTTTCTGAAAACCAGCAGATGAGAAATTAACACTTTGCGTTCAATGTAGTCCAGTTTAGTAAAGATTAACCCCAACCAACAGAGCAGTGATTAGTCCCTTCCCTGTCACAGAGGGAGCAGCGTATGGATTAATCCATTCTCTTTCATAAAGACCTACAGGGGAGTGATTAATATCTTCCCTTGCAATATCCTTTCTTAGACACAGAGAAAAAGTACTTAACCCTTTTATAGCTAGAATCCTGAAGAGAATTGATTAGCTTCTTCCTTGCTACAGACACAAACAAAGCAATGACTAATACACTGAATAACTACACAATGATAAAAAAAATCATGTAAATACAATTGTAAACAATCACATTAATAACATAAAAGTAAAGAAACAATAAAAGCAAAGACAAAATGATAAAAAAAGCAAATGATAAAATAAAATGTGAATTAGAGACACAATGGTAAAATGAACATATACAGTTGAGATGCAATGTGAAAAAAAGGAAAAACAGCGCAATTGTAAAGTTTTTTTTTTTTCTGATTTTTAGATTGCTAACAGTACTTACAGTATCTGCATACTACTAGAAACAAATTAAATCTAAGAATAACATAGGCAGATTTCCATCCGCATAGTAAAGTGGAAGGTTATACTCAGTGGCAGAAGTGTGTTTCTGCTCAGGCCCAAGAGACCCAGGTCACATATCTAGTTCTCAGCAGCTCGACATTGCCAAAATCCATTCGTAACACAACGTTAAAACTGAGCGAGCCCACTGCAACTGTGGCCGTCGCAAAGCTAGCTGTGGCCCTCGCTCACTGCACTGGTGGAGATGAGCGCCATAGGTGCTCATCCCTACAACCCCATAGGACAGGCAGGCAGCGCCGAAGGTGCTCACTGTGCTGGTGGAGATGAGCGCCGTAGGCGCTCATCCCTACGACCCCGCATGCCATGCGCATCATACTTACAACCCGCGGAGCTACACTTCAACACAAAGCTCAAATACACAATTCAAAGCGTGTGACCCGAAGCACTTTGAAAAAATCGCCTATAAAAAGTACGGCCCGTAACACTTAGAAAATAATACCGCCACTGAGGGAGAAAAAAATATGAGCGGCAAAAAATATGAAGTTAACGGCCGCAACATGCACAGCAAAAAACACGAAATACAAAATAAAATAAAACAAAAAATACACACACAGCAAGGGGGGACAGCCAGGATGTATGGGAATGAGCTTACACGCCAATTTAAAGACAATTTAAAGATTTTTGCCACTTGAAAATCCCCTAAGTAAGAGAAAAAATGGCTGCTGAAAAAAACAAAAAAAAGGAGGCTATACGACCCCTAACCACGCAAAACACCGCCAAGCACATACACCTTTTCCACAGACCCATATGACCTATTAAATACACTATTAGGAAGGACGCTAAATGTTCAACACCAGCCTAAAACATACACACTCACAGCCATTTTACCAGAATCACTCAAACCTAATAACATTACCATTACAACTACACAGCTAAACAAACGATTTACCCTTGCGCATGCAGCCTATTTACACTACACTCTGCACACATTGCTGACACTTACACCTCAGCTTGCTAACAGTGCAAATCTGCATTGTATGCTGCAGGAACATCAAAACAAATTGTTAGCTCTTCAGCATATTGATTACTGCATATATTAATTACAAATAGGTAAAGTATATTACTTTATAACTTTACTAACAAATTCTTTAACATTGCAAAATACATAAACAAACAAAAAAAATAATAACAATAGACGCTAAAGGCGCTCAGCGCGCGCTTCACAAGGAGCGCCAACGGTGTTTACAGGACCACAACTACACCAGGGAAGAGGCTTACAATGCCAGCGCAAAACTTGCAATGAGCACCAAAGGAGCACTCATAACCAAACATACACCAACCAAGAGGCTCGCAATGAGCACTGGCGCTCATTGGGAGCCACGCAATGAGCGCTGAAGGCGTTCAGCGTGAGGCTTGCAATGACCCCTGAAGGTACTCACACAAAAAAAATACTTACTTTGTGTACCAAACAGCATTACCTGCCTTCCAATTCTATTAAGTATTAAAAAATATCGTATTTATCGGCGTATAACATGCAATTTTTCTCCCTGAAAATAGGGGGCAAATGATAGGTGCGTGTTATATGCCGATATTCCCTTCCCTCCTCCTCATCCTCAACCCCCCTCTTCAACCTAAACCCCCCTCCTCAACCTAAACCCCCCTAAATACCTCCCCCTCTCCCTTTCCCCTCACTTACCAGCTTCTCCCCCGGCCTCCGCTCCTTCTTGACCCGGCGCGCATGTGACGTCACATGCGCGCCACGCCATTAGCATATACCGGGTGCCGGAGAAGAAGAAGGTAAGTGAGGGGAGAGGGGGAGGTATTTTTTGGGGGGTTGAGGTTGAGGAGGGGGATTGAGGAAGGAGGATGAGGATGGGGGGTTGAGGAGGGGGTTTGAGGAGGGGGTTGAGGATGAGGAGGGAGGTTGAGGAGGGGGGTTGAGGATGGGGGGCTGAGGATGGGGGGTTGAGGATGAGGAGGGAGGTTGAGGATGAGGAGGGGAGTTGAGGTTGATGAGGGGGGTTGAGGAGGGGGTTGAGGAAGGAGGATAAGGATGGGGGGTTGAGGAGGGGGTTTGAGGAGAGGGTTTGAGGATGGGGGGGTTGAGGAGGGAGGATGAGGAGGGAAGTTGAGGATGAGGAGGGAGGTTGAGGATGGGGGGGTTGAGGAGGAGCAGCGATTTCTGAGTAAACTTTTGTTAAAACAGATACTTTTACTGTCATTTTACATTATTTACAGTATAAGTTTTAATAATATTAATAAAAAAAAGTTCTGAGCTACCCTTATTTTGCTTCAAAGTTCTTTATTTGAAATTTTAGTTTTTTTTCCTGAAATTTCCTTCTTAAAAAGAGGTGCATGTTATACGCCGGTGCGTTTTATACGCCGATAAATACGGTATATACAATAGCATAACCGCATATACAAACATAACAGCTTCCCTCCCCAAGATGCCTTCCCATGACAGCTCCCTTCACCAAAACTCATCCACATAATAGCTCCCCTCCCCAAGATCCCTTCCCATGGCTGCTCCCCCCAGAACCCCTTCCCATGAAGGGGTTCTGGGAAGGGGTTCAGCATACAAATGTTTAATATACACTTATGAAGGATTCCAGTCCCTGATAGAACCTTAGGATCATGTCCAGGAGAATCAATTCTCATTAGTTTCATACCACGTTAGATAAAAGGGACCTATACTGTTATGTGCATGCACAAGAAGTGCACCGTGGAAGTCCCGTAGTTATCTGTAATTGGCCGGTAAGTGATTAGGGGTTTTCGGATTAGGGTTAGAGGGTTAGGGGGTCAGGGTTAGGGCCGGTAAGTGGTGTAGGGGCTTAGGAAGCTACTTTTAGGGGGTTAGGGTTAGACGAAGAGGCTTAGGAGGTTAGAGTTAGGGCCGGCAAGGGGTGTATGGGGTTAGGGTTAGGGATAGGGCCGGCAAGGGGTTTTGGGGGGTATGGGCTTAGGGTTAGGGCGTTAGGTTACGGTTAGGGCCAGTAACTGGTGTAGGGGGTTAGGGTTAGGGCCACCAACAGGGTCTAGGGGGTAAGGGTTACTGGGTTAGGGGCTTAGGGAGTACATCGGGACGTGGGATGCGAGCCTGCCCGGCACCATGAGGCTTCCTGTACCGTGCATGCACATAACACATAGATCCGATAAAAGTGAAGCTTGCTGAAGTTGTGAGGCTTTTGATGAGTGCCAGTCTGTTCCTGTGATAACTGTGTCTGGCTGAGTGAGAAAGAGATGTCGGCTCTTTGGCAGAGAGACTATCTGCAGATCATTTTGGTGTTTTCCTGTATTCTGAAATATTGGTGAAACTAGTGAATCGATAAAATATGTTGGGCCTCTCATTGCAACTTCTCTGTACACCCTGTAGGATTTACTAAGAACTAAACATATATGTTGATGATCACATATTACTTGGGGGAATTAGATCACCTTTCTATACAAAAATGGCCCATTTTGAGACAATTGGCAAAGTTTCACTGGAGCTTTTTTCCTGTTTGCCTTCCTCTGGTTCAATTATCAATTAACAATAAATCCGCATATGGCAGATCGGAGGAGATCTAAAAGGCTGAACTTGATGGATTAAAAGTCTTTTTTCAACCTCAATTACTATGTAACTATGTAACTATTTAAAAAAAAAAAGAACAATGATCTGCTCCTCTTCCCCTAACCTGTTGTGGGCCACTGCTCTAAGAAATTTGTTTATTGAATATATTTTAATGGAGGGTGGCATTATACAGAATCTCATAAACTTGGAATCATATTTTGACAGGATTAAGTCATTAAAAGCAACCAGGATGGCAGTTCTGGATGATCTGAAAAGTCAATAAATATGGCCTGATAATATTGAGAATGGGGTTGAAACTTCTTGGAGATCAAGGTGTATGTTCAGTTTCACAAATATCAAATCTGTTTTAGCATTATAAAAGTAGTTTTTGCATAGAATATTGTTCCATAAACCAATTGAAACTTAATTGAAACTAACAGGAAATTAAGAGAGCATACATTAGTTTGTAAATCTTATTGGCTGGCAGAGGGCAGACCCCAAAGAGCACTTAAACTTCTGAATATGTTTTTGTGCCATGAGACCTTTATTTGAAAAAGAAAACACAATGTAACACATTATACAAAACTATCTTTCAGATTCAACAAAGAAAACGTTTTTCCATGTAACAGATTAGAGGATGAGAGTCACGATTACCCAATTTTAGAAAGTTTTAAATAGATTGATGCATACTTTACAAACATGTGATGTCGGTCTCAGACTACAGCGGCCCTTCACTATGCATTAATAGAGCCATGAATAGACACAGTGGTAAAGTTAATGGTTCAATGTACATTGAAAAAAAAATATGCTTGGTAGAAAAAAAATTATTACGCTAGTTTTGAATTTGGAATATATATATATACAGTGTCTTGCAAAAGTATTCACCCCCATTTACTTTTTACCTATTTTGTAACATTACAGACTTAAGTTCAATGTTTTGTTAATCTGAATTTTATGTGATGGATCAAAACACAAAAGTCTAAGTTGGTGAAGTGAAATGAGAAAAATATACAGATAACATTATGTTAGCCGATAAAAAGCTCTGGTGCAACCAGTTACCTTCAGAAGTCACATCATTAGTGTGTGTGCAATCTAAGTGTCACATGACCGGTCATTACATATACACACCTTCTTTGAAAGGCCCCGGAGGCTGCAACATCTAAGTACGAGGCACCACTAACCAAACACTGCCATGAAGACCAAGGAACTCTCCAAATAAGTAAGAAACAATGTTCTTGAGAAGTACAAGTCAGGGTTAGGTTATAAAAAAATATCCAAATCTTTGATGATCCCCAGGAGCACCATCAAATCTATCATAACCAAATGGAAAGAACATGGCACAACAGCAAACCTGCCAAGAAACGTCCGCCCACCAAAACTCACGGACCGGGCAAGGAGGGCATTAATCACAGAGGCATGTATGGAGGAAGGTGCTCTGGTCTGATGAGACTAAAATTTAACTTTTCAGCCATCAAGGAAAACACTATGTCTGGTGCAAACCCTACACATCACATTACCTAAAGGACACCATCCCCACAGTGAAACATGGTTGTGGCAGCATCATGCTGTGGGAATGTTTTTCAGCAGCCGGGACTGGGAAACTGGTCAGTTGAGGCAAAGATAGATGGTGCTAAATACAGAGATATTCTTGAGCAAAATCTGTACCACTCTGTGCGTGATTTGAGGCTAGGATGGAGGTTTACCTTCCAGCAGGACAATGACGCCAAACACACTGCTAAAACAACACTTGAGTGGTTTAAGGGGAAATGTTTAAATATGTTGGAATGGCCTAGTCAAAGCCCAGACCTCAATCCAATAGAAAATCTGTGGTCAGACTTAAAGATTGCTGTTCACAAGTGCAAACCATCCAACTTGAAGGAGCTGGAGCAGTTGTGCAAGGAGGAATGAGAAAAAATACCAGTGGCAAGATGTGGCAAGCTCATAGAGACTTATCCAAAGTGACTTGGAGCTGTGATTGCCGCAAAAGGTGGCTCTACAAAGTATTGACTTTAGGGGGGTGAATAGTTATGTACATTGACTTTTTCTGTTATTTTGTCCTATTTGTTGTTTGCTTCACAATAAAATAAAAAAAACATCTTCAAAGTTGTGGGCATGTTCTGTAAATTAAATGATCCAAATCCTCAAACAATCCATGTTAATTCCAGGTTATGAGGCACCAAAACATGCAAAACATCTCCACAGCATGATGCTGCCACCACCATGTTTCACTGGGATGGTGTTCTTTGGGTGATGTGATGTGTTGGGTTTGCTCCAATCATAGCGTTTTCTTTGACGGCCGAAAAGTAACATTTTAGTCTTATCAGACCAAAGCACCTTCCTCCATACATTTTGGGTGTCTCTCACATAGCTTTCCTTTGGCCATTCTGCCAAAAAGCCCAACTCTATGGAACATACAGCTTATTGTCGTCCTATGTACAGATACTCCAGTCTCTGCTGTGGAATTCTACAGCTCTTCCAGGGTTATCTTAGGTCATTTCATACATAGGCACATGCCAATTTTCTGTTTTCTATTTCCCAAAAATAGTTTTAGGTATATACTAGCGATTTGCCCGGCAATACAATCTGAAGTCATGGCAATGCTGTTTGCCACACAATGTACAGTTTTTTTTACTGTGAGGACCTTTGGCGCTCATTGCAAGCCTCACGCTGAGGGCTTTGGCGCTCATCGCGTGGCTCGCAATGAGCGCCTTCAACGCACATTGCAAGCCTCTCCTCTCGCGTACTTTTGCTCCTCTGAGCACCTTCAGCAGTCATCACAAAGACAGATATATATTGATCTATATTTTGTTAACTAATAATGAATTCATTAGTTACTTAATAAATTAATATACTTTACCTATTTGTAAGTAATATATCCAGCAATCTGAAGAGCTAACAATCTGTTTTTATTTTCCAGCAGCATACAGTGTGCAGTTTGAGTGTTGCTGCCCTGAGTTGAAAGTGTAATGAATGTCCCAAGTGTGAATTAGAAATAGGCTGCGTGCGCGAGGGTAAACAGTTGGTTTAGTTGTGTAAAGCACCATTGTAGATTCGTAATGTTATTAGTTGCAAGTTAGGATTTTAAAATTGCGTGGTTTGTCTATGTGGTACTCGGCTCGCGAGCATTTTCCGTCATTTGTAATAGTGTATTTTGTACCTCCTACGTTCCTGTGTGAAAGTGCTACGTGGTTGGCAGCGTTTTGCGCGGTGCAGGGTCGTGTAGCCTCGTTTAGTCCTTGCTGTTGTGTGTTTTTTGGTTTTCGCGGTTTGACCATTAATTTCGTTATTTTCGTATATTGTGTTTTTCCCCCCTGTGTGTAGTAGTGAATTTTGTACCTCGTACGTTCCTGTGTGAAAGTGCTACGCGGTGTGCAGGGTTTTGTGCCGTCCGGTCATGTAGCCTCGTTTTCATTTTGTTTGGCCGCCATGTTTTTTCTCGCTTAGGCGATTTTAAGTGCTGCGAGTTAACAGCTCACCTCAGAGTCATACGCACCACGCAAAGAGTGACAACGTCTCGTAGTTTGTCAACTATTCCATGTGATTTTCTCATTTCACTTCACCAACTTAGACTATTGTGTTCTGATCCATCACATAAAATTCAGATTACCAGAACATTGAATTTAAGGCTGTAATGTAACAAAATAAGTTAAAAGTCAAGGGGCTGAATATTTTTGCAAGGCACTGTACACTGATTCAGATCACTCACTCCCCAGATTACAGCACTCAGCTCAAATCCATAAATCCTGCTCTGTAGCCGCAACAGATACATATGCAGGTAGCAGCCAAACCAAACTTTATGGATGAGACGGCCCTAGTAGCCAATAGGAAAGATGAACGTCATAAATCTTATAATGAGTGGGAAGTGCAGTACAACTGCCGTAACTAGCTACAGCAAGGGAACACACACACATATATATATAGATATATAGTAAAAAATAAATATTCATTAATATATTTTGATATTAAAAATATGTGACAATTGTATTAATAGATAAAGATGTGTTTATTTTGTGTTAAAATATATATTTATAGACAAAGGATTAGAGTGTTTGTTCCTAGGCAACAGGGTCTTGTGACATTTGTTAACACCTTGAGTACTGGGTTGGTTGTTACCCTGGATTTTGTATCATAAAACAGGCTTAATACCAACATATCATATTTTTTAATTACACATATGTAGATATTGGATTGTTAAGTGTCAAATAATGTTAAAATGTAGTGCTTTTGTTCTATCATGTGACTTTAAATGCTACTGGTGAACTCAGCAAGGGTTTGAAAACTACTTGCAAGTGGTCTATGATACACGTAAATCTTTCTCCTGCTTTTTTATTACAGCGCTGCCCTGATTTGCGAGTGATCCATAAAATCTTATCCGCATAGGTTTTTAGTTTCAAAGTGTCAGGGAGTAACTTGTAATTTATTGTCAGTGCAAAACTCAGTGGAGATTTATGCCTTGCTTTTCGTCTGTGTCGTGAATTTCACTGGTAGCAGTGACCCGTAGCAGTTTGCTCTCAATGTTTTAAGGATGGGTTATTAGCATAGCTATGTAGGGTTTACTCTGTAGTTAGGGCACTTGCAATTGTTTTTTTTAGGAATTAACATAAGGCCCACATTTATTAATGACTTAGAAGTAGGACTGAAAATTGTTGTCTCAATTTTTTATGATGACACGTGCAATGTAATTAAATCAGAAAATGATGTACTTTCACACCAAATGGATTTGCATAAATTAGAGAAATAGGCAACTAAATGGCAAATGAGATTTAATGCAAATAAATTTAAAGTTATGCATTTGGAAAGGAAAAATAGCCATGCAATTTATAATCTTAATGGAGCAAAACTAGGGGTATCTGATACTGAAAGGGATTTGGGAGTACTTGTGGACAACCACCTAGGTAATAACAATGCTCAAAGCGAAGCAGCAGCTGCAAAGGCAAATCAAATATTAGCATGTATTAAGAAGGGTATTGAAGCAAAGAAGCAAAGATAATTCTGCCACTATACAAATCTCTAGTACACCCTCATTTCAAATATGGAGTACAATTTTGGGCACCACTTCATAAAAAGGAAATTTTAGAGCTGGAAAAAGTACAGAGGAGGGCAACAAAACTAATTAGGGGAATGGAGGAGTTATGAAGAAAGACTAACCTCATCCTCCTCATCACTTCCCCTCTCTCCTATTACCCCCCCCCCATCCCTTTCCCCTCACTTACCTTCACCAGTTGCTCCTCTGCGCATCTTCTGGCTGTGTCGGAACCCGGCATATGGTAATGATGTGACGTCATTGTCATTGTTTAACCTGCCTGGCGGTATGATTATGTCAGTATTTAGAATGTTAAAGCAGTACATTAAAAAATACTGACATAATCATACCGTCCTTTCCCCCTTATGCTCCTCCCTTTCCCCCTTATCCTCCTCTTCCTCCCTTTCCCTCTTCCCTCCTCCTCCTTCTTCCTATCCTCCTCCTCACTTCCCCCCTCTCCAATCAACTCCATTTCCCCTCCTCCTTTTCTCCCTTATCCTCCTCCCTCCTTATCATGCTTCTCCTCCCTCATTCCCCCTTTATCATCCTTTCTTTCCCCCTTATCACCCTCTCTTGCTTCCACTTCCCCCCTTATCATCCTCCTCTTCCTCCTCCTCCCTCCCATCATCCTCCTCCTTCCCCCTATCATCCTCCTCCTTCCCCCTAACCTCCTCCTCACTTCCCCCTCTCTAGTCCCTATCCCCCCTCTCTCCTTACTTGTTATTGTGATCTGATGAGCTCCCTGCTCAGCTCTCCCCCCGCAGCATATCTTCCGGCAGTGAAGTGACTGGCATATGCTAATGACGTGACATCACAAGCGCGTCACGTCATTAGTATATTCCTGTCATTTCACTGCCAAAGACATGCAAATGTGCCCACAAATGCGTCATTCTTCAATCCACAGCCCAGTTTAAACATTGCTTCCTTTAAGCTTATGCCTGCTGTATTATACAGCTTTTATGCAAAGCCAAGGTTGGATTATACACAAGCTGGGAATCAAATCCACGTATAGCAGTTTCAAGCTTACTGGCTTTCATCAGCGTGGCCCCAAAAAATGTTTGCACTGTGACCCTCCATTCACTAGCTCCACCACTGGTTATAAGCCCAGGTTGCACTTTGGTCCTTTCAAACACAGGATGCATTTTGATCCTTTCAGGCACAAGCTGCCCTTTGATCCTTTCAGGCACAGACTGCTTCACCTGGAGAGACAGGAAGCAGGGTTTTGGGAGCGCGTTGAGTTCCGACCAAGTGTCGAGTTCTGAGCCATTTTTCCCTAAGCAACAAGTGTCAAGGTCCAAAAACAACAAATACAGCTAGCCCTAGGATGAGCCAGTTGTCTCCTTGTCAGTGCAGGATGCAACAAGTCAGTGACTGTTCAGGCAGGACATGTTGGCGGCCTAAGTTGGCATTGCTGAACAACTCAGGATCCCAGAGTAGTAATAGAAGTCCTCCTCCTTTCTTTTCGTCCATCTCACTCCTCAAATTCCATCTCACAAATCCTCTTCTTTATTCTCTCATATATCCACAACTTTTTCACCATTGTCTGTCCTACCTTTCATTCAACCCTCCATCTCCTTTGCCACATCACATTGGTCTCTTATATCAACACACAGCTTCTTGTTCCCTCTTTCCCACAGCTCTTCTTCCCTCTTTTTTCAGCTTTCCACCTCTTTTTCATCCTTTTCCATCCTACCATCCTACCAAGATTTAAAATGTACCATCATGACATGTGCTTGGTACAATAGTGGATATTGAACCCTGCACTTATCTATATCATTGTGCTTCTCTATAACAATAGTCTAGTTATTCTACGCTGTGTTAACACCTATTGGTAGTAAGTCTTAATTATTCTTGAACTGAGAATTTTTTTTGTGGTCTCGTGTTCAGCATTCTAGAACAAAAACATTACTCTATGGGGAAGAAACATGTGATTTACTTCTTCGCTGTGTACTTATGTGACAGGTATAAGCATTCACCACAGATTGAGTGAAACTGTTGAGGATGACCATTAAGGAATGGCCATGTCAGATAGAGTAGTTGTCTCTAACGGCCGGTAGAACAGTTCTACTGCAGGAGAGGGAGGGCAGAATAGACAGAGAAACAGACAGATTTTGGTGGTAGGGCCCTCTATTTTTAGGAAGGTAGACAAGGTGATTTGTCACCTAGATCCCAGCAATTGAACCGTTTCCTGTCTCCAGGGTGCTTGCATCATGATATTGGTCTTGGAGGGACTGGAAATAACCCAGCAGTCTTCATACATATTGGCACCAATGACAAAGTAACTGTGAGATGGAGTGTCCTAAAGAATGATTTTAGAGAAGAAGGAACAAGATTAAGGCAAGGACCTCCAAGGTAGTATTTTCTGAGATACTACCAGTGCCACATGCTAGCTCAGGGAGACAGAAGGAGCTTAGGGAGTTTAATGTGAGGTTTGGATTTTTAGAGCACTGGGCTGACTTTTCATTTAAACCTTAATGAAGAGGGAGCTAGTGTGCTAGGGGAAAGAATGGTAGAAAGGCTAGGGGAGTTTTTAAACTAGTAGGTGGGGGGAGGGACCAGATAGAAGTAATAGCGTAGACTGTGTTAAAGGTGTAAGGAATTAATTAACTAGTCATGGGGGAGGAGAGGTATTGCTAAATAACTTATATAAAGTGGCAAACACTTCAAAACTGCAGGTTCATAACAACAAAGGTGTATGCATCCTAATGCCAGAAGTTTATCAGGAAAAATTGGTTCAGTTAGAATATTAGCAGTAAATGAGAAGTGGGACTTGGTGGAGTGACTATCATGACTGGTCTGTTTATATGGATGGTTATAACCTAATTAGGAAAGATTGGGGCAGTGGTAAAAGAGGAGGAGGGATTTGTCTGTATGTCAAGCCTGAATTTAAGCCTAAAGTCAGAGAAGATATTTATGGTGGAACTATTGATAATGTTGAATGCTTGTGAGTTGAGTTAAATAGTGGAGGAATAAATTCTAAGAATATTAGTGGAGTTCTGCTATATAATATAATTGAAAGTGATGAATTGCAATTATTGTTACAGATTGGAAATGCAGTTAAGCACTGTCAAGTTCTAGTAATGGGAAATTCTAACTTCCCTGAAATAAACTGGGTGAATGAGACCAGCGGATCAGCTAAGGGGAGCAGGTTTTTGAGTACACTCAGAGATCATAATCTGATCCAGATGACTGGAGAAATGCAGATGTGATACCTATATTTAAGAAGGGAACAAAAGAGAAGCCATAGAATTATAGACCTGTAAGCCATAGTTCTGTAGTGGGAAAGCTTTTAGAAGGGTTAATAAGGGATAGTATACAAGAATATATTTGAACAAGACTATAAGTAGGAGTCATCATGGATATAAGCAAGGACAGATCATGTCAAACAAACCAAGTCAGTTTGTATGAAGAGGTTATTAGGAAAGGAGAGCAAGGCAACTAAGTGAATATAGTCTTTTTGGATTTTGAAAAGGCTTTTGATTATGTGCTACATGGAAGATTGCTGTGCAAATTAAGGGATGCAGGAGTTGCAGTAAATATCTGTTCATTGACTGAGAGCTGGCTAAAAGACAGGAAGCAAAGGGTTATTGTAAATGGAACATACTCAGATTGGACTAAAGTGGTACATGGGGTTCCTCGCGTCTCAGTATAAGGTCCTCTCCTATTTAACATGTTTATTAAGGACTTAGAAGAAGGACTGGAAAGTATTGTCTCCATTTTTGCTGATGACACTAAGTTGTGCAAGGTAATTAAATCAGAAAAGTATGTACTTTACCTCCGGATTGATGTGCAAAATTAGAGAAATAGGCATCTTGAATGAATAACTGTAAAGTTATGCATTTGGGAAGGAAACATCTCCATGCAATTTATAATCTTAGTTGAGCAAATCTAGCCGTAACAGATATTGAACAGGATTTGGGAATGCTTGTGGACAACTACCTAGGTAATAGTGCTCAATGCCAAGCAGCATTTGCAAGGGCAAGTAAAATATTAGCATCTATTAAGAAGGGTATAGAAGTCAGGGAAGTAAGTATAATTATGCCACCAGAAAAATCACTAGTACACCCTCATTTGGAATATGGAGTACAATTTTGGGCACCACTTCGAAAAAAGATCATTTTAGAGATGGAAAAAGTACAGAGAAGGGCTATTAAACTTATTTTCTCTAGAAAAAAGACCTCTAGGAGTGGATATGATTACCTTATATAAATATATCCAGGGCCAATATAAGGCTTTGTCAAGTGAACTTTTTGTGGCAATGGCATTTTCAACTGACCAGAAGACATCTCTTCAGGTTAGAAGGAAAAAGATTCCACCGCAGAGAAAGAAAAAGGTTCTTCACAGTGGTTAACTTTAAAAAGAGACTGGATACATTTTTGAATAAAAACTGCATAAAGGGTTATCCTGGATAACTAGAGAAGGAGGAGTATTGATCTAAGGAGGAGTATTGATCTATGGAGGAATTTAATCCCAGTATCTGGGGCCAGGAAGGAATTGTATTTTTCCCCTTTTGAGACAATTTGCAATGTTTGAATTAGGGTTTTCACTGTTTGTCTTCCTCTGGATCAATTAACAATGAATCTACAAATTACAAAGATCTGAGGAGATCGAAAATGGTTGAACTTGAGGGACTAAAAGTCTTTTTCAACCTAATTACTATGGATAAGAGAATCATATGGTCCTATGTAAATCTCTGCAAAGCAATTACAAGTGCCATAGCAACACAGTAAATCCTACCTAGCTATGTTAAACCAGCATCCCAAAAACATTGGAAGAGAACTGCTACAAGTCACTGCTATGAGTTACCTGCACAACAAAGCCAAAAAAAAAAACATCTCCATTGATTTTTGCACTGACAATAAATTCAGAGTTACTCCCTTAAACAAAAACCCTATGCTAATAAGACTTTAGGCATCACTCACAAATCAAGGCAGTGCTGTAACTGCAAAAAGCAGAAGAACGATTTACGAGTACCAAAGACCACTCACAAGTAGTTTTCAAACCCTTGCTGAGTCCCCCAGAAGCATTTAAAGTGACACTATAGTGCAAAAAACACTACAAAATGATGACATTTCAACATGATTTGACACTTAACAATCTGATTTCAACATGTTAGTAATAAGTCTGTCTTATGATACAAAATCCAGGGTAACACACAACCCAGTACTCAAGGGGTAAATACACATCACAAAACCACATTGCCTAGGAACAAATGCTCTAATGCATTGTCTATAAATATATCATATTTTAACATAAAATAAATACATCTTTATTTATTGAAGCTATAAATACAATTGTTGTATCTTTTTAATCTTTTTAATATCAAAATATATTAATAAATAAAAAAAACAATTACTTTATATATATCTCTAATATTTCCTTGCTGCAGCAGTTACAGCACTTGTTACGGCAACTCCCACTCATTATAATATTCATGACCTTCCCATTTCCTATTGGCTCCTAGTCTCATCAGTCAAGCTTGGTTTGGATACTCCCTACAAAGAAGTCTGTTGCGGCTAAGCTGTGGAATGAGTGCCATAAACTGGGGGAGCAAAAGATTTAGTGTAGAAATTAGGGAAAAAAAGCTCTTGCAGCCATTTTTTGGCAGTGCCCTAACTTAGAGCACTTGATTTACATGGAGGCCATAGTCTGCTACAGATCTCAACTCCAGTCAGTTTTTTAAGAATCTCACTGTCTTAGTACAGGGGTAATGAAGTAGTACTGTGGGAAATAACATGCTGTCACGTAACTTTGAGAAAATGCTCCCTAGTAACTGTGGCGCCTTTTTTTCTCACTAGCTAGCAATCTATTCTATGGCTCCTTCCAAAAAAAATAATAATTGCTGTTGCTCTCTACCCTTAACCTGATTTTGCAGCATACTTGCTGGTGACTCTGAGTATGAAGCTCAGTAGTCTCCATAGCAAAGGTGTAGCATTTTACCTATTACATGAACAAACTACACTGGCGCTAGCATCCTCCCTTTCTCAATCTATCTATATAACTGCTTTGGATGGTAGGGAAAGTGTTATATAATAATAAAAACTAATGCAGGGGATTATGACTTCTCTGTCTAGAACCAGCTACCTCCTATGATTGCACTCCAATACCCGCTATGAGCCGGGGGATACCCAGGGATTCCCCCTGTACAGGTGCTATAACCCATGTGGCATCTATTATTAACCCTCTTACCATGGTGGTCCTCATAAGACCCTTGTGGCATCTACATTATTCAAATAGCACCTTGGCATAAGAACTCAATTGCTGAGTAAGGGCCATATTAAATCACAGCCCTGTAAGTCCAACGTGTAGCACATAAGGGCTGCATGCTTCAAATTTGGCTGAGTTACGTTGCTATTAAATTAGAAAGTGGAAAGCTACGAGCAGAGACGCTATTTCGTAAACCAGTTTGCGGCCGTCAGAGTTGCGTGCTCGAACGCAAACAATTAAGCAAACACGTTCCGATGGAGCCAATGGAAAAAGAGAATGTTAGCGTTGCGTCACTGAAAAAGGGGAGGGTAGGTTTAGAAGTCCTATGTGCTTCAATTCCAGTTTGCGATCGACCCCACATTGAAGATATAATGCAATATTAATATATCCGTAAATATGATATACTATTACATGCGAGTTACAGTATATGTCTTAACACATTGACTGCAGGGATCGATACAACACAAAATATAAACATGAAATAAAGTATTTTTCGGGGCCGATTTGCGGGCTTGAGAATGTTGTGCTATTGATTCTAAGACCTAATATCACTTTCCCTTATGATATATGTACAGTAGAGCACACGTTGATCTTTGGGCGCCATTTGCATATTACGTGCTTGCTCGCGAGTGACCACATTGCAATTTAATAGCTGCATTGAACAAGTACATGCGAGAAGTACAACGCTGCTCAGCTCGTAGCTAGCATGCAAAGCCCGCTACGAGAAACGTTAAAGGGCTAATTTAATACCCGTAACATGTAAAATCGGAGTTACAAGCTACTTTATAAAATGTAGCTCCAATTTAATAGGGCTGTAAGGCCTTATAGGATAGCCCTCCTACTCAAGCTGCACAGCAACTCAAGATGGAATCCTCATTGACACAGTCATCATAATTTAAAAAAATATCATATTTTCCTGTCTTGCATTGCTGTCTTTTTCTTATTTTGTAACATACATCTCAGGTTCCCAGGTGGTTAGGATTTGATGCTTTCACCGCTGTGAATTGGGTTTGAGTCCATTCAGGGAACCAAGAGGTCACACCACCCTGAACCCAAGCAGCGTTGGGCCTGGTCAGTATGGGAAACCACCTAGGAATACCAGGAGCTGTATGCTGTGATCCACTGGAATAGGAACTGGCAACCCACTCGAGTATCTCTACCATGAAATACAAATGTATCTGCATGACCTTGGAAATAAAGAAGTGTCTGGTGTGTTACAGTCCACGAGTTGGACACGATTAAACGACAAAATATACTTCACAGGCATGTGAAGATTTTACCAAGGTATAGTGGTCCTTTTAATAGTGACTATATCCCTTCTGGATTGCAACCTTGTCGTGGCGAAGGGGCTTGTGCACCTCAATGAAACTGTGAGCTCAATGAAACCGATGAGCAGGTCAAATTGCAATCCACTGTAAAAGGAACTGGCAACCCACTCCAGTATCTTTGCCAAGAAAACCAAATGGATAAGCACAGCCAGAAACACAGACAGATGTTGAAATAGGGCAACCTTTGGGAAACACAGTCTCATTTGAGATTGAATTAAATAAAAAAAACTATGTAAGGGGTCAACAAACACTCTTAATTTTAAAAAGGCATATTTAAAGGTCTAAGGGCAGCAATACAAAGTATAGACTGGGACAAAGAACTGATAAGTAAAAATGCTGAACATAAATTAACAACATTAAAATCCTTACTAAATATACATACTTATTACCATGTACCATGTGGAAATAAAAGTAGAAGGAGTAAATCACAACCCTTGTGGCTTAACAATGAGTTAAAGATCAAGATATGGAGTAAAAAACAGAGACTGCTTTACGTGAGTACAAGGAAATCAACAAAGCTTGCAAAAGAGCTATTAGACTGGCTAAAATAGAAAAGGAGAAAAGCAAATGCCTATATTTAAGAAGGGAGCAAGAGCAAATCCAGTGAAAGCTTTTAGAAGGGTTAATAAGGCTTAATATACAAGAATATGTGAATAGGATTATAAGTAGGAGTCAGAATGGATTTATGAGGGAAAGGTCATGTCAAACAAATCTAATTAGTTTATATGAGGAGGTTAGAAGGAACTTGGATCAAGGCAACTTAGTGGATGTAGTCTTTTTGGATTTTGAAAAGGCTTTTGATACAGTGCCACATGGAAGACTATTGTGCAGTATTGCAGTAAATATCTTCTCATAGACCGAGAGCTGGCTAAAAGATAGGAAGCAAAGGGTTGTGGTAAATGGAACATACTCAGATTGGACTAATGTGGTAAGTGGGGTTGCTCAAGGTTCAGAATTAGATCCTCTCCTATTTAATATATTTATTAATGACTTGGAAGTAGGACTGGAAAGTATTGAAACTAAGTTGTGCAAGGTAATTAAATCAGAAAATGATGTGCTTTTTGCATAAATTAGAGAAATGGACAACTAAATGGCAGATGAGATTTAATATTAATAAATGTAAACTTTTGCATTTGGGAAAGAAATATAGCCATGCAATTTATAAACTTAATAGATCAAATCTAGGGCTATCAGATATTGAAAGGGATTTGGGAGTTCTTGTGGACAACCAATGGCAGAGCTACAGCCGGTACAGGCAGTGCAAAGCACCGGGCCCTTGTGTGGAGGGGCCCCAGCCTCATCAGCCCCCTCTGACTACTTACATTGATCAAGGAGTTTATTTATCTTGCTCCATGACTCCTTTGCCTGCGTTTTTCTGCAGAGGCAGGGATTTCCTGAATGAGGTGTACACAAGTGGTGTCATTCAGGAAGTCCCTGCCTCTGCAGAAAAACGCAGGCAGGGGAAATACGGTAAGAAAGTAACTCCCTGATCAAGGTAGCTAGTAAGAAAGGGCTGATGAAACTGGGGGGAGGGGGGGGGGGGAGCTTTGAGCATAGGCTGGCGGAGGCTTTGAGCATGCGGGGGGGGGGGGGGGTTGAGCATAGCCTGGGGAAGCATTGAGCATAGGCTGGGGGACATGGAGGATAGGCTGGGGGTCCTACAATACGAAAAAAATCTTTGCAATGAGGACTACTAGAATGTATATATATATATATATATATATATATATATATAAATATATAAATTTATATTTTATTGGGATACTCTTTATGCTGGAAAAACGCCGAAAATCAACTTAAAAAGGGTATGCTGACTTTTTAACTCAATTCCAAAGTTACAGTACTTTAAATATTGTAATTACTATAATGTGGTCCAGATAAAATAATTCCTAGACTTATACAGTACTGTAATAATGTTAATAAACAAATCAACTCTCATATATCAGCCTATACTGATGATCCTGTAAACACAGGATACACTGATAATCATAGAGTTGAAAAAAGAATTTGAGATAAAACAGCTCACAATAAATGTATTAAAAACAAACTGTATCGTGGAAATCCAGGCATTCTATATCTCCCCAAAATATGGGATCTTGTCAGTCAATAAAGCAACTATATATTAATGCAAGAAAAGATCTTTGCATGATAATAATAGGGATATAATAGAAAAAATGGTAGAATAAACCACCTAAATGAGAGGATAATAACATGTAGCAAATAAACAATATTTGCGATTCAGTTCCCTCTCTCCACGTTTCTTTTATCCCTTTGTAGGAAGTTGAAAAAAGTTGAAAAAAGTTGACAAAAGACCCTCAAAGCCTTATTAGGGAGGTAGGAGCCTGTTCCACAGAAAAAACTAGGTGCCAACAGTCCGTTTCATCCTTTTACAGGACTTTCTCTGAGGCTATACTGCTCTGGCTTTCACACTGGCTTTTAAAGCCTGTTACTTCCTGGTTTAGCGTAGTTACTTAATGACGTACGCGTATTTACGCAATGACGTCACTACGTAGCGTTATGTGCATTTCAATTAACTTTATTTAGCCGTTTTGAAAGGAGAGTAAATGGATATTTACATCAGATTGCAAATACCCGAAAGGCCTTAATGAAGGTTATTCCTACTCAGCTTTTTTGTAGCTTTAAAAATTTCACTTTTAGAGGCTTTTTTCTATTTTTTGACTTTAGTAATGACCTATATTGTAACACAAAGTCACTACTTTTTCATATAGAAAAATATATGAAATATTCACTTTATCTGGGTGTTCCAGACCTATTTAGACATTGATATACAGCTACATAGTTACATAGTTACATAGTAATTACATAGGGCCTCATTCTATTATTGGCCGTAAAATGGCCACAAGGCTGCGATTCCTTGCGGGGGTTCCGTTACCAAGGATCTCCTCTTAGCTCAGAAATCTTTAAAGTCAAAAATAAATTCAAGACAGCACTGTAAAGCTCTGTAAATGCTAGGGATCATATTGGGGGACATGAGGATTAATAGTAACCCACTCTCAAGCTTGCACATTAGCCCAAATCCGAGTTTACATTAACTGTTTATTTTCCGGCTGCAGCGTGGCCGGGTCTGAGGTGCTCCAAGCACTCTGGACTTTTTACATGGATTTTTGACATAAATTAAAAAATATGTTTTTTACGGATTTGAGTATAGGGGAATGTTGTGCTATTTTTGCTAACACCTACAATCCCTTTTTAGTCTCCTCAGAGTGCAGGATGGCTTTATTTTGGCTTTATAATGTGCTTAATTGGTGCTAGCGGGACCTTTTTCCTGCAAGTAAGCTGCGGCTCGCTTTTAGCCTTGCAGAGATGGTTCCCGGAGCAATAGAATAGCAACCAGGCTTTTCTTGCAGCCGAAACTCTTGCGGCCGTTTTAGATGAAAGGCTTTCCTGCGGCGCGTGCGGCCGCAAGGGATAGCAAGGCGCCGGCCGCAAGCCTGCCGGAATCCCCGGCCAGAGGGGAATAGAATAGCAGAATAGCTTGCGGCCGGTCCTTGCGGCCCCGCATCTCCTACGGCCGGTAATAGAATGAGGCCCATAGTAATTAAGGTTGAAAAAAGACTTTCAGTCCATCAAGTTCAACCTGTTAAGATCTCCTCTGATCTGCAATATGCGGATTAGTTATTAATTAAATTATTGGTTGAATAATTATTAATAGTATAGCATTGGAGGATGAATAAAGAGTTAGTCCATCAAGTTCAACCTTTTTAGATGTCTATTGATCTTTTTAATGTGGACTATTTATTATTAATTGTTAATTGTTAATTGATCCAGAGGAAGGCAAACAGAAAAAAAAAAACCATTAAAACTTTGTCAATTGTCTCATAAGGGGAAAAAAAGCAAAATTCCTTCCTGACCCCAGAAACTGGCGATCAAATTTCTCCCTGGATCAATATTCCTTCACTAGTTATCTAGCAAAGCCTTGAATGCCCTCTTTATTCAAAAATATATATAACCCCTTTTTTGAAGTTGTCTATCGAATTCGCTGTCACCACCTCCTTTGGTAGAGAATTCCACAGTTTAAAAGTACACTTATCACTTTTAGTTAAATGGGAGATAATATTAGTTAAGTTTTAACAAAGCACTTCCAATTAATTGATTATTAATTTAATGCAACAAACCACAATTGCACCAACATTTAAAATTATCTTTATATTTAATATAAGCTTAGTAGCTTGCTTGTAGAAGCTTTGAGAAGAATATATTGTTTAGTGTCCTTCAGGACACCATTAATACATGTTTACACATTTCTTTTATAAAATGTAAACACTTCTTTAAGAATTAAATGTTTCTTATAGGTAACCATTGGCTAAAATAGAATTAATACAAGTCAACAAGTGAAGTTAGAAGCAATACAGACAGATTTCTTGAATAGAGTAAAACGAGATTAAATAAAGCTTCTTTGTATTTCAATTTGCGTAATAATGCTAAATAAAGTTTGCCTTTTCAAAACGGCTAAATAAAGTTCATTGAAATGGACATAACGCTACGTAGTGACGTCATTGCGTAATACGCATACGTCATTACGTAACTACGCTAAACCAGGAAGTAACAGGCTTTAAAAGCCAGTGTGAAAGCCAGAGCAGTATAGCCTCAGAGAAAGTCCTGTAAAAGGACGAAACGGACCGTTTGCACCTAGTTTGTTTCTGTGGAACAGGCTCCTACCTCCCTAATAAGGCTATAAGGGTCTTTTGTCAACTTTTTTCAACTTCCTACAAAGGGATAAAAGAAACGTGGAGAGAGGGAACTGAATCACAAGTATTGTTTATTTGCTACATGTTATTATCCTCTCATTTAGGTGGTTTATTCTACCATTTTTTCTATTATATCCCTATTATTATCATGCAAAGATCTTTTCTTGCATTAATATATAGTTGCTTTATTGACTGACAAGATCCCATATTTTTGGGAGATATAGAATGCCTGGGTTTCCACAATACAGTTTGTTTTTAATATATTTATTGTGAGCTGTTTTATCTCAAATTCTTTTTTCAACTCTATGATTATCAGTGTATCCTGTGTTTACAGGATCATCAGTATAGGCTGATATATGAGAGTTGATTTGTTTATTATCATTATTACAGTACTGTATAAGTCTAGGAATTATTTTATCTGGACCACATTATAGTAATTGCAATATTTAAAGTACTGTAACTTTGAAATTGAGTTAAAAAGTCAGCATACCCATTTTTAAATTGTTTTTCAGCGTTTTTCCAGGATAAAGAGTATCCCAATAAAATATAAATTTCTATATACAATTAAAGGGGTGTTAGGCACCCAATGGATACATATAATAGGTCAATCTTATAGCAGAAAAGTGCTACATTTTTCAGCTCACAGTGCAACGAGCGCTCATTGCAGCCTAAGACTCGTGAGGCTTACAGTGCAATGAGCGCCTTCGGTGCTCATTGCAGGTTACTCTGAATTCTGTGAGTTCTATACACACCATCAGGTATGGAGGAGACCCTTGAAAGCTGCATCTTCCCAGGAGCCAATATCTTTTATTAATATTTCTACTATATGCTTTTTATTATATTTGCTGACATAGAATTATTTCTAAAATTAGTTCAAACTTTTTCATATGTTTACTATATCTTGCCTGGCTTTACTCCCCCTTCCCCCTTTTATGGCCTGTATAATTTGCATAGATCTCCTCCTTTCCACATGTCTTTGCATTTGCTCTCTGCTAACTGCTCTCTCTCCCTCTCTCTCCCTCTCTCTCCCTCTCTCTCTCTCCCTGTTCTATTGGTCCCTTATACCATATTTTATTGTTTTCTTTTAGCCCCAAATTTTACCTGCATTTGGTTTCAGAAGGCCTCACTGGTTACTTTGAATTCTGGGAGTTCTGCCCTCCCTCCCTGCCCCTCACCCTCCCACCCCAATTCTGATTAAATATATAGTGAAATGGGAATCACCTGACTTTCCTACTTGCATATATTATCTCACCACTAGGGGCAGACAACATTTTAAATGCTAGAGCCCTCACCACTGTTCCTTCTCTCTCTCTCTAAATGAAAAACTTTTCTAACTTTCACTTCTCTTCTGACCCTTTATATTCCTTATCTGTTTAATCTTTCCCTGACTTCTGCCCCTTCCATTCCCTTTAGATTGTAAGTGGCGAGTTTTCAGTCTTCTAGGATGCTTTGGGAAAAGCACTTTCTGCAAAGATTCTAAGCTCAAAACAGGGTCCTCCATTTTTTGAATTTTGTTAATGCTGTATTTTCCCTTGTTTTTATCCCCTGTTTTGCGCTACGGAATATGTTGGCGCTTTACAAATAAAAGTTAATAATAATAATAATAAAGTCCTGCATGCCTCAACTGCACTCCTCGCTCTGCAAGGTTCGCAAAGGGTGACGACAAATCACAGTATGAAAAATGTATATGTGATAAAAAGGGCATTCAGGGTTATTCTGGATAATGAGAGAGGGAGTATTGATCCAGGGAGGAGTCCGATCGCCAATATCTCGGGTCAGGAAGGAATTTTTTTTTCCCCTTTTGTAGACAATTGGCAATGTTTCACTGGGTGTTTGTTTCTGTGTGCCTTCCTCTAGATCAATTAAGAATTAACAATTAATCTGCATATTGCAACCTCAATTACTATGTAATTATTATGTAACTATGTACCTGGTGTGATGTGGTCCATATGGTAAACAAGAGTTATACACGACTGAAGGACTGAACAACAACAACAATAGAAAGAGTTATTGCAAATTTTGGTTTAAAATACTGGCACAAACAAACAGACTGAGCACGTAATAAAAAAGACACTTAAGAGACATTATTACCTTTTAAGAATTAATTTAGGGTCAATATAAAGGTTTTGTCTGGGGAACATTTTGTTCCAAGAACTTTTCAACTGACAAGAGGTCATCCCTTGAGGTTAGAAGAAAAACGATTCACCCTACAAAAAGAAAATGGTTCTTCACAGCGAGGACAGTCTATGGAACTCTATACCAAATGAGGGTTTGACAACAAATTTGATAGATAACTTTAAAAAAGGGTCGGAATATATTTTTGAATAAAAAGAGCACTCAGGGGTATTCTGGATAGCTAGAGAAGGCATTGACCCAGGGAGTAATTTGATTGCCAGTAATTGGGGAAAGGAACACTTTTTCTTTATGAGACGAATGGCAATGGTTCAGTGGGGTTTTATACTTGCCTTCCTTTGGATCAATTAACAATTCACATATTACAAGCACCAGAAGACATCTACAAGGGTTGAAGTTGATGGAGCAAAAAACTATTTTCAGAAAGAATTTACAAACTCAGATTTGCCAACACTCTATATAAGATGGTATGTAGCCTTATGTGTCTCAATATATATATTAAATGAATAGTACATCTGTGTTCACATTTGAATGTCTAAAACAAGTTAAAAAAACTGTTTCCAGCTCAGAATTCTGAGAAAAACAGTTATTACACTGCATTCTGGGAAGCTGAGCAGGGACATGCAAATGTGCCCACAAATGCCTGGCTTTTCAATCCATAGTCCATTTTAAACATGGCTTCCTTTAAGCTTATGCTTGCTGTATTACACAGCTTTTATGCAAATCCAAGGTTGGATTATACACATGCTGGGAGTCCTATCCACGTACAGCTGTTTCGCGCTTACTGGCTATCATCAGTGTGGAGCGGGATCCCAGCTTGTGTTGTGGATGTTATGAGTAGGTAGTTCACCACAACAATCATTTAATATATGGTGGGGGGAAAAAGAGCGATAGAAGCCCTCCACCGTATAGTAGTACAGTAAATAAATAGTATATCTGTGTTCACATTTGAATGTTGAAAACAAGTTAAAAAACCTGCTTGCAGTTCAGAATTCAGAGAAAAACATTATTACACTGCATTCTTGGAAGCTGAGAAGGGACATGCAAATGTGCCCACAAATGCCTCACTCTTCAATCCATAGCCCATTTTAAACATGGCTTCCTTTAAACTTATGCCTGCTGTATTACACAGCTTACTGTATATGCAAAGCCAAGGCTGGATTATATGTTATGAGACTAGACTCTCTTCTCTTCCTGTACGAGTGTATATGTGCAATATGCTGTATTGTCTGCAATGCTTTTATCTATATGTACAAAATATATCCATATGTTTAATGCATGCTAAATGTGCTCTACAAATAAAATATGTAATAATAACAATAATGTAGTAATAGTGGGTGGATATTTCCAACTAACACCTCCATATACAAGGTTTGGGGCGCATACACAGCTCTGGCATCCATGTACCAGAGTAGCAAAGAACATATTATATACTTCACACATCAATATAAAATATACATATAGCTTGAAATGGTGTTCTTCGTTGTCCCCTTTCCATGGATCACCTACCTTGGAAATGTCACAAGCTCCTTAGTAAATCCTCTACTGTTTTCTTTGTCCATGTAGAGTCAACAGTGGTGGGAACCAATAAGTCCTCTGCAGCTGTCTCCTTTGATCAGTTCCCTTCCATACCGGAAAATGCTCAGAAACATAGGCTTTCATGATAAAGAATTCACACACTGAACCATATATACAAAAAAACATGCTCTTGTGCACACATTATTACACAAAATGTTCAAATACGTATATAAGCACTGCATGTGCATACACTGACATAAATCTACACATACTGTGATCAATAAGTAATAGATATCATGTTTTGAACATCTACTATACAAACACACTATTGATAAGTACAAATCAACAAAGAGATGTATATAGTATCATTTTATGTCTATATCACATGCACCTGCATACACACTCTAATAGAATCTGTTTTTGCCACTGTGTCTGCATTAAGCAGGGACACATACAGTAATACACACAAAGAGTTGCGCACAAGCAAATTTCAGTGTATTTCCTTCTCTGACTATTTCTAATAATTAAATTTCTGGGAATTGTGTAGATCGCAGCCTCCCCAAGCAAGTTTCTAAGCAACAAAGTGTCATTTCTGATTGCGTGTGTGGTACTGTGCCATACTGTGTGTATCTCAAGGTATATTTTTTGATGTTAGAATATTATCTGTCTTAAAGGTATGGGTTATGAATGCATCCTGTAGAATGCATCATAACCCACCTAGAAAAAAATGTTTGCATGAAAAAATGCAGGATCCATTGGCACTCAGTACAGCATAACCTTAACAGGGTAACCCACTAAAATAAAGAGGCAGACAACAATATGGGGAAAAAACACGGGCCACATCTTTATTGACTAACACCTTTTTACATTACATAATGGAAGAGGGAGCAGCCCGGCCAGCGGAAGTAACCTCCTGCCCCTGGACCCGCCTCCAATGGGACCCACTTAATCGTTACTGTACCATGCCCCTGAGGTAGGGGGGCACGACCCCTTTTGTTACCTACTGTGCCGTGCAACTCCCCCATACACCGCTGCGCCAACAACAAACACTTGTAGTTAAACTTTATTACTAAATACACCCAGAAATAAAGTTACCAACACACAGAGCAAATACAGAACTATAACATACAATATCGACCAAATCCTATAACATTACAATAATCATTTATTATATCCATACTTTCTTTTCCATATATATATATATATATATATATATATACTGTATATATATATATATATATATATATATATCCTGGAAGGGTGGGTGGGGATCACCACGCTGGAGGGCTGCTGAGTGAGGTAAAATAGTGCAAACATGATGCGCCCGCCTCCCACGTCACTGCGCCGGCCCCCCAGCGCCATGGAGGAAGCGCGCCCAGGCTCCGCCGGGTCATAGGACACCTCCGGCTACCCAGGGAGCCTGGGCCACCCTCCGTGTCCACCATGACCCCTGCAGGATCCATTGGCACTCAGTACAGCATAATCTTAACAGGGTTACCCACTAAAATAAAGAGGCAGACAACAGTATGGGGAAAAAACATGGGCCACAGCTTTATTGACTAACACCTTTATACATTACATAATGGAAGAGGGAGGAGCCCGGCCAGCGGAAGTAACCTCCTGCCCCTGGACCGGCGTCCGTGGGGCCCACTTATTCGTCACTGTACCACGCCCCTGAGGTAGGGGGCATGACCACTTTTGTTACCTACTGAGCCTGGCAACTCCCCCATCCTCCACCGAGCAGCTACGGGACCCCTCACGGGACTGCGACCCCCCTTCCCCCCCAACAAAGCTCTGGCCCGCTTGATCCCCTCCCTAAATTCAAGCATCATTAACTCGAGCCCGATTTCAGTTAAATGAACACCATCGGGCCGAACCAATCATCCTCGGATTTTTCTTCAAACTCCGCATAGCGCAGAGCCAGGAATCCCAACCTCCGGACAAAAGTAGTCACCAACTTATTTATCTTAACCCGTGCCCTATCAAGGTGGATGGGATCCCTGGCGGAGCGCCAAACCCTTCTCCTGATGATCTCCGACCAAATAATAACCACCCTCTGGAATCTATCCCTCCAGCTAACCATATCCCTCTTGATGTCCCTGACCAACCGCTTCATAGGAATCACACCTAATTCGTTGCCCACTGCGTGTACTAATATAATTGCCGGGTTACCACCACCCTGAGACAAATGATCAATCAGCCCATGCACTTCTGCCCACGCAGGCCACGTCTAACCTCCCAGTGCACTTCTATAACATCTTTGGGAACACCCAGTTGCAGGCCGCCCGGTGAAACTGCTGCGAACCTCTGAGCCCAATAAATATAGGAGTGACCGACAACCCAGAGCTGTTGTTTGGCACCTGCAACAGATATAAAACTTTTAGTATGCAGCTGTCATGGGTCTCACATACCTCTGATAGCATTTGGATTCCCACCTCCCAATTCTCTTCACCACTCCCTCAGGCAGCCCCAAGCCTGCAGCTACTGTGGCTGCACCTATTCGGAATGAGTGCGTGCCGAATTCGGCCCTATCAAACCCCAGGCGCTGTAGACAGTCTTTTAGGACCTGAGAGAATTGGAAGTGTGAGAGAACAAGCCCATCCTCGTGTATTAGCAGAGTGCCCAGGTTTTGTGGCCTGTGCCTAAGGTATTTACTAATACAATCCACGGGGCAACATTATTGTGCAACATAATTTCCTTCCCTCTGCCTTCCTGGTCTTTTTTTGACTGCCGGAGCCAAATTGCCACACTGTTCTGGTATAGGAAGATGTGCACAGAAAAAGGCCAGAGAAAAGGCAGTACGGAAAAGCAGGGTTTCGAAGGGAGAGCTACACACGTCACCCAGCGTAGAACTGATCCAAAGTAAGAGAGCAAACGTGATGGGGCGCCTCTTGTCCCGCACTACTTTACCTTTAAACATACCACCAATCACGCGCTTCACCAGGAACACCTTTGTCAGGTCTGCCATCCCAGCCAACTTAAACGTGAAGGCTAATGCCGCCACCTGCTGGCACACTGCTGCCCTTGAGCAGCCCTCGCTCTTACTGCGGAGTAAGTACCATAGCAAGATGCCTGTCATCTTGTCCTCCGAACTCGTACCACCTGCCAGCTCCACCAAGTCTTGCCACTTTCTCCAGACCTTTTTGTAAGCCAGCCAAGTGGCTGGAGCTAGGGACTGCCGTACCAGCGCCGCTATTTCTGCGCTCCAAGCTCCCAAAGTTCTGGCGAAAAGCTGCAGCCCTCATGTTCGAATACGTCGCCAGGCGCCTGAAGCTCTCCCACTGAAAACGAGAAAGGGCATCAGCTATCCCATTCTTACTGCCGGGGACATGCCTAGCCCTGACCCACGTGTTTAACCGAAGACAAACCAAGACCAGGTGCCTAATTAGCCGCACCACTGGGGTCAAATTCGCTCTATTCTTATTAATGGCATGCACCACTGACATATTGTCAGAGAAAAAGATGACTTTCTGGTCCCTTAGCCTACTGCCCCAAATGTGCAGTGCAACCACAATAGGGAACATCTCTAGGAATGCCAGGTTCTTTGTCAACCCGGCCTCCACCCAATCAGCAGGCCACCTGCCAACGCACCAGCTGCCATTGAAATACGCCCCAAAACCGCAGCCCCTTAATGCATCTGTATGGAGCTGTAAATTGTGGTTAGACAACTCCCTACTTTGAATGAGTGTCTTTCTGTTAAACCTGCTTAGGAGCAAACCGGAAGAAGGCGAAAAGCCAACTCAATGTCAGCCTTTGCCATCCACGCCCCGCTACCGGCCTGTCTGACGATTTCAGTAGCCGTGTCGAAGGAGGAATATGACTCAGATGACAGCTCCTTTTCTATCCCATCATTAACCGAAGCGGTGCGAGGGTAGGAAAGGTGATGTATGAGCCGGAACTTTCCTGTCTCCTTCTTTGGCACCATCCCCAGGGGAGAAATCCTCAGGTGAGTCCATTAGGGTTAAACCAAATGGGCCTGCCACCTTGCCCAAACCAATTTCCTTGCCTACCTTCTCCCTAACCACCCCCAGGTAATCCCGCACAGATTTAAGGTTCAGTGGATGACCGCCGGCGAAACCCGTAATACATGGGATCGCAAAGCCATCCCGGAACCCAACCCTCAGCAGCTGTGCTGCCGAGGTCTTCCCCTTCTGTTTACCATAACGTTCTAGCCAAGGGAGCAACACTGGCGTCCAGCCCTTTTGCACTCTGCTCACTGGGCTTCCCTGCGTCATTTTGCCAATGCATGTTCCCCCCCACAGTTGGAGCAGACATGTTGAAAACGACAGTTGGGTGCCCATCTGCATGAGTAGCAGATCTGTCTGCCACTTGCCCTGGGTGCGGGTGGCCGTCCCCCGCTTTCCCCTGACCGAAAGGGCGGCCCGGCCCTCATGGGCGTCATTACGTTCAACCAATACGCAATGGCTTTTTCATTCCAAGCCATTTTCGGCTTGGACGCCATGGATTGGCGGAAATCCTTGTTGTATTTCCACCATGCCATACCGCCGTAGGTACGATAAGCACTTCTAATCTCATCCAAATAGACGAATACGGAGGAGCACTGGTGAGGGAATTTTTCCCCTATGACACACTCCATTATAGAAAAAGCCTGGAGCTAGTTGTCAAATGTGCGCGGAATCCTGGAAAATCGGCACCTATCGCTTATATCCCCACGAATAGAGGAATCAGCAAGGTCAACAAAACGCGACAGAGGGAGAAGGCAAAATATTTCGACAAACTTCCTATGCCAAATACGCTCCTGCATATCCTGAGTTAGATGGGCCCCCAAATTATCCAATGAGCATACTGCTGTCGCTCTTCTGGATGCATCCAATACCCTAACCATTTCTGGAGACATTTCAACACTGTCAGCTGGACTATCACCCATAACCTGGTTAACCGCGGTAACAGCCCTGCGACCCAATCGGCAAACTCCTTGTCAGAGAGAGCTACCTTATGCTCACCTAGCACACACTTAAGACTTGCTAGTAATGTGTCCTGACCCCCCAACCTTGTATCGATGTAAGATGTGTTTAACTGCTGGCCAAACACCATCTCACCTGCGTCACAGGGGGCCGCCATCAATGGCTGAGCTTGACTAGATCCCTGTGTAGGCAGCCGTTGCGAGCTCGGTCTCCTTGCCTCAAGCTCAGAACTGGAACATGCACAACTGCAAGTGCACGACCTCCGGCTACGGTATCTAGACCGATCCCTAAATCTCCAAGGACGGCAAAAAGAACTGTCACTAGCCAGTCTGTGCCTGCATGCGGTTAACCGTGGGGGACGGTCATTATCCTGAGAGGAGTCACTCTCGTCAACCTCACCCCAGTTGCCCCCAGAACCTCCAAAATTCAGTCCATCTAAGTGTGGGCTGTCAACTGGGGAGACTACTGTCCGTGCCTGTGTATGACCCATGTCAACTACAGGTTTAACCGCCCTTGGGCAAGGCGGAGCGTGTGGGACCATGCACACTTTTTGCCTTTTATCAGGCACCTTAAAAGAGAGCGGACTGTACCTGGAAGTGGCTTTCCTGGTCCTTGATTGGCGTGCCACCCTTGGTACTTGGACCGCAACCGCTGGGCTCACCACTTTGCTGTCCTTTAACATCTCTTGCTCTATCTCCATGCGCCTTTTACGAAGCGCAGCTGCACTCACGGCTGGTCCACTCCTGCCTTACTGCTGGCCTTTTAAGACAGTAGAATTAGTACCAGCCAAGGACTCATCCGCACACACAAAATCCCTCGGTGGGAACGCTGGGTTCATTTTATCACACCTATATTTCTTGGGGCCCTTCCCGCCCCTATTGCGAGACTGCGGTCTGGAAGGTGTAGGAGTGTCGGAGATTACCTTGCTTAGTGGTGGTCCTAAAGGCGCAGTATGGTCGCTATGACCTGCACCTCTCACACCCTTAAGCCTAGCTCCCCTGTTGCTCTGCGGTGATGGTTGCTGTATAATCAGACGATCCCCGGCAACCGCGAGCCGCGACCTCACCCTTTCCTCTGAGGAACTGCATGCTCTAGGCCCACGCTGCCATGCAGTCCCTCCAGAGGAGCTAGCCTCCGCCAAATCCCCCAGGCCACTAGCCACTGAAAGCTGCACCTGAGTGACCGCATGGGAGGGGGGTTGACTCGCCCGCTGGAGCTCCTAGGCGGTCCTCCAGCCATTTTACCCCATGGCATAAGGCCTTGGAGCGAACTAAATCAAGGAGGCATTCCAGCTCACTGGTGTCACTTGCCTCCACCTTAACTGGCCTTAACTCACTAAATACTAGCCCACAGGGACACACAGAAGGGAATACACAAACAGCAACAGACACAGAAAAAAACAAAAAACAAAAGGCGAGGGAGGGTGGGAAGGGGATTTAACTGTGGCTGCAGAAGATACTGAATAGCCCAGGGCAGCAACCCTTTATATTGAGACCAAAGTGAGTGGACCCTTTATTTCAGGGCAACCAAAAACCAAAACGCCAGAGAGAGAAACAAAAATACCCAGGCACACAGACAAGCAGCAAACACACACAGGACACCAGCACACACACACACCACCAGCACACACACAATACCCCCAGCACACACAAACACCCCCAGCACATGCAAGCCAATAAGACCACAAGCCAACGTTAAAATGCAAGAGCTCAGCCAGGTCCGACGGATCACCACGCTGGAGGGCCGCCGAGTGAGGTAAAATGGTGCAAAGGTGAAGCGCACGCCTCCCACGTCACTGCGCCGACCCCCCAGCGCCATGGAAGAAGCGTGCCCAGGCGTCCATGTGCTGGGGGTGATGTAGACACCCCCAGCAATGGCACTGTGCATATTGGGTACTTCATTACAAAAATGTAACCAATATAAAAACTTCTGATAGGCTAAAGGAAAAGAAAGTGTCTGAAATCATGTGACTTGCCACATTAGGGCAGACATCAGTTGCTAACTGAGCATGTATGCACAATCCACAGGCCAAGACGATACAATGTATAATGTATGCTAATATTCCCTGGGAATTTCAGGGGGTGTCAACAATGAGAGAAAACTCTTTGCAAATGCAAGTAATTCACCAAACTTCAAGATAATGGTATAACTGTTTACTAATATTTTCATGCAAACAGTTTTATTAACCCAGCTCACTTGCATATACATATCATTGTGTATTTGTAATGTACTTCATTATACCTGTATGTGGATGTAGATATGTATTTATGTTACAGTGCCAATGGACCATTTTATAGTAATTATTTTATTTCTTTCTCATGTAAATTACCACCTCAGAGCATGAGGTGGAAATGACTCATTTGAAGCCCCTTGAAATATGCCTCTCTAGGCCTGAGCCTTTTTTATCTTTATATATATGTGATCATTGGATGTGTGTTTATCTGTGTATATCTATCTGTTTTGTTTGTGTTGTTCTAGAGATTGAAGTAGCCATAAAAGTCCAGTAATACAAATAAATAAGGAGTATTGCGGTATACGGTCTCTCTGACATGTGCAAACACCCCTGACATTTCACACACCTGTCCTTACCATGCCCCTGACCTGCCTCTGTTATAATGTTTCTATTATCTATTTTTTACCTCCTTTATTTGATACAAGGGGGTCTGAAAGAGTTAACTTCCCTGAGCAGTTAATTAGATTCACCTGACTACTCCTGGAATTTGAATGTGTAGGCTGTGATTATGAACTGCAGTCAGTGTAAGGCGGTAAAAGAATATCGGCAGAGATACCACTGGTGTAGGCAGTGCAGTGCACTAGGGCCCTCCTTTAGGGGGACCCAGTGCAGTCTAGTTTTTCTATATAATGAGTTGGCACTCTGAGGGGGCCCACATTTTTTTTCACAAGGGCCCTCCATTTACTGGTTATGCCACTGACTGTGTGCACAGTTTGCTTGAAGCTGAAGTCAGACACACACAGAGTGTGTGCAGAGTTTAAGTTGATGTAAGAGAGAAACCTCAGAGAGGTGTTTTTTTCCTGGATCTGGGAAAAGCTGTCTATAAGTAAAGGTAGTGCTTCTTTGGAAGCTAGTCCTGTAGTTTTCTTCAATGTTTTTCTTTGATTGTAACACTGGCTGATGTAACAGTAAAATTAGCTAAATTGTTTTGCTCTAATAAAGCGCCAGTAACATGGGCACAAACCCAGTGTAAAATGGCAATTTGCCACACTGTATACTACAATATGTGTATCATATATTTAGTTTATATGAAAACATTTGAATTACAGTCTATGCTTATGTACATATCTTTGTTATTGTTTATATTGTTTGTATGTGTTTATTCAGTATGTATGACTGTCAGCCCTGCATGAAGCTTTTCAAGAAGCTGAATAACAACATTATTAGGTAAGTAAGTCATAAACTTGGTGACTTGGCGACCAAACATTTTTTGTTCACAATGAGATGGGTATTGGGATGCAAGAAGGTAATAGTGTAAAGCAAAATTGTCTAATAGATGGTGAATATAGATATATATCCACTCCTCCAAGGTGCACCAGGAATAGAATCCCAACAGAGTATATAATTGAAGGAAGATATATCCAGTTCAGACCAGTAAAAAGAGTACTCGCATGTAATAATAATAATAGCTCAAGACATGTGTCAATAAAATATAACTTTTATTCTTCCAATTTAAAACAAGTTAAAATCACAAGTAAAAATTGGGAAATGAAGGCCAAGTGAGACAAATGGAAATTGCTCTTACAGGTAAGTCTAGATAATGGGTTTGGGCGTATGCAACCCCCCTGTCTCAGTCTATGTGTTGGGCTATAGGCATATACCACTCAGGTTACCTTATCAGCCTCATTGTGGGAATTTTGAGTCTGATCCACGCACTCTGTGTTTGCTCACATAGTGGAATTGCACTGTTCCTAACTATCTGAGGCTGGGCAGACCCCCCACTTACTTTCTATGATTGCATACGCCCAAACCCAGACACTGTTTGCCATTATCTAGACTTACCTGTAAGAGCGATCTCCATTTGTCTCACTTGGCCCTCATTTCTCAATTTTTACTTGTGATTTTAACTTGTTTTAAATTGGAAGAATAAAAGTTATATTTTATTGACACATGTCTTGAGCTATTATTATTACATGCGAGTACTCGTTTTACTGGTCTGAGCTGGATATATCTTCCTTCAATTATATAGTAGTGTAAAGCAAACTTTCAGACAGCAGACAACATACATTATTATTATCCTTTATTTATAAAGCACATAGGCCTCTATCCCATGACTTTTGGAATCTAAACTTTGAGTTAATTTCACCCGGAAACATTACTGAGGAACCACATCACAAATATAACGTCTGAGAAACAACATCCGAGTGCTCGTAATGTCCGTAATCCCTGAATGGCTGTCGCAGAGATATTTTCAAAATCGCTATTGCATGTTTCCTGGAATGATAATCAAGCTCTCGGAAGTTAAGTCAGAAGTCTCTCTGTTTGCTCGTAATTTGCAAAAAGCATTAGAGTAAAATCAACCACCTGTTAAGTCCTAAAAATCAGCTTTTAAAGAGCAAAAAACAGTAAAGCATGGCTAATTTATAGAAGATCCTCATAATCATAAAGGTGGCATTACAAAATATATAGAATGATGTGTGAAGTCTGTTTAAACATCCTCAATTGTGAATAATAAATGTCATCATCACATATGTGATACCTATATTTAAAAAGGGAGCAAGATCAAACCTGGGGAATTATAGACCAGTGAGCCTCAATTCTGTAGTGGGGAAGCTTTTACAGGAGTTAATAAGGGATAATATACAAGAATATGTCTATTTGAAAAGGATTATAAGTAGGAGTCAACATGGATTTATGTGGGATAGGTCATGTCAAACAAATCTAATTAGTTTCTATTAGTAGGAACTTGGATCAAGGCAACTCAGTGGATGTAGTCTATTTAGATTTTGCAAAAGCTTTTGATACAGTGCCACATGGGAGACTATTGTGCAAACTAAAAGATACAGGAATTGCAGTAAATATCTGCTCATGGATTGAGAGCTGGATAAAAGACAGAAAGCAAAGGGTTGCTGTAAATGGAACATACTCCGATTGGACTAATGTGGTAAGTGGGGTTTCTCAGGATTCAGTATTAGGTTCTTTCCTTTTTAACATAGGTATTAATGACTTAGAGGTGAGACTGGAAAGTAATGTCTCCATTTTCGCTGATGGCACAAAATTGTGCAAGGTAATTAAATCAGATAATGATGTGCTTTCCCTCCAAAGGGATTTACATAAAATTGAGGAATGGGCATCTAAATGCGAGATGAAATTTAATTAAAAAAAATGTAAAGTTATGAATCTTGGAAGGAAAAATAAGGAAAAATAAGGGGAATGGAGCGGCTAAGTTATGTAGAAAGACTAACCAAATTAAACGTATTTTCTCTAGAAAAAAGCTGTCTAAGAGGAGATATGATTACCTTATATAAATACATCAAAGGTCAGTATAAAGATTTGTCAAGGGAGCTTTTTGTACCAAGAGGTTTTCAACTGACAAGAGGACATCCCTTGAGGTTAGAAGTAAAATGATTCCACCTTAAAGAAAGAAAAGGGTTCTTCACAGTAAGGGTGGTTAATCTGTGGAATTCCCTACCAGATGAGGTGGTGACAGCGGATTCGATATATAACTTTAAAAGGGGACTAGATTTATTTCTAATTAAAAAGGGAATTCAGGGTTATCCTGACTAATTAGAGAGAGTATTGATCCAGGGAGGAATCCGATCACCAGTATCTGGGGTCACAAAGGAATTACATTTTTTTCCCTTTGAGATGATTGGCTAAGTTTCAATTGTTTTTTTTTTTCTGTTTGCCTTCTTCTGGATTAAATAATAATTTAAAATTTAAATTTAAATTAAAAATAAATAATTAAATAATTACATAGTTACATAGTTACATAGTTACATAGTATTTAAGGTTGAAAAAATACTTTCAGTCCATCAAGTTCAACCTTTTAAGATCTCCTCTGATCTGCAATATGCGGATTAACTATTAATTATTTAGTTGTATAAAAAAAATCAAAAACAAAATCAATTCCGTCCTGATCCCAGACACCGGCGACCGGACTTCTCCCTGGATCAACACTGCCTCTTCAATCATCCATGATAACCCTGAATTCCCTTTTTAATTAGAAATAAATCAAGTCCCCTTTTAAAGTTAGCTATCGAATCTGCTGTCACCACCTCCTCTGGTAGAGAATTCCACAGATTAACCACCCTTACTGTGAAGAACCCTTTTCTTTCTTTAAGGTGGAATCTTTTTACTTCTAACCTAAAGTGATGTCCTCTTGTCAGTTGAAAACCTCTTGGCACAAAAAGCTCCCTTGACAAATCTTTATACTGACCCTGGATGTATTTATATACTGTAAGGTAATCATATCTCCTCTTAGACGCCTTTTTTCTAGAGAAAATAAATTTAATTTGGTTAGTCTTTCTTCATAACTTAGCCCCTCCATTCCCCTTATTAGTTTTGTTGCCCTCCTCTGTACCTTTTCCAGCTCTAAAATGTCCTTTTTATGAAGTGGTGCCCAAAATTGTACTCCATATTCCAAATGAGGGCGTACTAGAGATTTGTATAGTGGCAGAATTATATTTGCTTCCCTGGCTTCTATACCCTTCTTAATACATGCTAATATTTTATTTGCCTTTGCCTCTGCTGCTTGGCTTTGAGCACAGTTACCTAGGTGGTTGTCCACAAGCACTCCCAAATCCCTTTCAATATCTGATACACCTAGATTTGCTCCATTAAGATTATAAATTGCATGGCTATTTTTTCTTCCCAGATGCATAACTTTACATTTATTCTTATTAAATCTCATCTGCCATTTAGATGCCCATTCCTCAATTTTATGTAAATCCCTTTGGGGGGAAAGCACATCATCTGATTTAATTACCTTGCACAACTTTGTGTCATCAGCGAAAATGGAGATACCACACTCCAATCCTACCTCTAAGTCATTAATAAATATGTTAAAAAGGAGAGGACCTAATACTGAACCCTGAGGAACCCCACTTACCACATTAGTCCAATCGGAGTATGTTCCAATTACAATGACCCTTTGCTTACTGTCTTTTAGCCAGCTCTCAATCCATGATCAGATATTTACTGCAACTCCTGTATCTCTTAGTTTGCACAATAGTCTCCCATGTGGCACTGTATCAAAAGCCTTTGCAAAATCCAAAAAGACTACGTCCACTGAGTTGCCTTGATCCAGGTTCCTACTAACCTCCTCATAGACACTAATTAGATTTGTTTGACATGACCTATCCCTCATAAATCCATGTTGACTCCTACTTATAATCCTGTTCAAATAGACATATTCTTGTATATTATCCCTTATTAACCCTTCTAAAAGCTTCCCCACTACAGAAGTGAGGCTCACTGGTCTATAATTCCCTGGATTTGCTCTTGCTCCCTTTTTAAATATAGGTATCACATCAGCTTTTCTCCAGTCATCTGGTAGAGACCCTGTGTTGAGTGAATCTTGAAAAGTTAAATATAATGGTTTGGCTATTACAGAACCCAGTTCCCTTAGTACCCTTGGATGTATTCCATGATGACCCGGGGCTTTATTAACATTTATTTTTTCCAACCTCTTTTGGATTACTTCCTGTGTTAACCAATTATTTGACAAAGGTAGTGTAGCCCCATTATGCTGCTGTGTCCCAACCACTGGTACCTCCCTTGTGTATACCAAAGAAAAGAACCTATTTAGCTCATCTGCCTTTTCTTGGTCACTAATTATCAGACAGCCTGTGTCACATTGTAATGTTCCTATAGCTTCCTTCCTTTCCTTCTTCCCATTAATATACTTAAAAAATATTTTACGGTTAGTCTTGATTAATTATTGATTAATAATTAATTAATAACTAATTAATTAATAACTAATGCGCATATTGCAGATCAGAGGAGATCTTAAAAGGTTGAACTTGATGGACTGAAAGTCTTTTTTCAACCTTAATTACTATGTAACTATGTAAATATATACATGTCATCATCACATATTTAAACCGCAGTGATAACCCTGAATCTGACAACCCATCAGAGGTTCACAGAAATCATTAAACCACATGGAAATAAGTAGCTGGAGTAATGGTAGTCTGTAAAAACACATTCACACCCAAAACCACAGTCATTGTCATCATGGAGATCTGAGATATTCCTTGGCATTGTTGTAGTTCATGTAGATATTTGTATTGACATTTGCCCATATTACCATAAATGTCTAACTAAGATAACATAATAGACATGATTTTAAGTAATTATATGAATTAAGAACTGTCAATAAATATATGTAAATACAAATATTAATAATATGTAATATGATTCTAATTGATCGCCATTTGATGATGATATTTAGATTCAGATGATTGTTCAATCCATGATACACCAACATTCGGTATGCCTTAACCCATGAAAGGTATACACATATAAGATTATAATATAAATGTAATGTATGTTTATGTTCCAAATGTGTAAACATGAAAAACACACTGACAGACTCACAGATAAATACACAATCACTGCCCACTCATGTGTATACAACAAAAGGTGATTTATGTAGATATACTTAAATAAAATATCTATGCTGTGTGTAATAATACATGTTACCCTATACAGAGTAACTGTATAGGATAGGTAGCAGATAGTGCATGTGGGCAAAAAGTCAATTGGTACTGGATGCACTAAGGGGTATATTGCAAGGGCATATGGGTGGGGAGTTTGTATATGGGGTGGGGGTATGTTTTAGGGTGGGGGTATGAGGTTTAGGGTAGGAAGGTATGGGTTGGGTGAGGCCTATTGCCAATCAGTAACATATAAATTAAATGTGATCATGTGTACATATTTAAGTGTATATAGGTAGTAGAAAAATACATAGGTAATAGAAAAAATAGAGTATGTAAGATAATGTACAACCATGAATTCAAGCAATCTATCTTATTAACACCCTCTCGAAAAAAAAGTTACCTCCATTACTGGAGTTACCTCGGAAGATGCAAGCCAATTTTGATGCGATATTCAGAGGTACCAGGTTGAGTATTGTATACCTGCAAGTAAGCAGATATGGAGACAGTAATCAAAGCCTGGATGTAATCTTTTAGCTCCAGTGGCAAAATGTCCATTCCTGCCACTAATGAGCTAGTTCTGACATTAGGAGCTTCCATAGGCCCTCTGTTACTATGTCATGAGGTGTCAAATGGGTTACTCTATGTACTGAATTACTCATACTCATTAGGGCTAAGGCTGGAATCCAACTCAGACCACTCTGATGGCAAATCAGTTCATGGAGGAAGATCCATTCACAAAGATATATATTTTGGGGCTTTCCAGGGTATCAGCAGATAGATTTTACCTTAAGAATGTTTCTGTGTTAATTTTTTCTACGCAGTCGTATGGTTCCCAATCCTCTGGGGTGGCAGGAAGAAGGGCCGGATTTACAGTTTTACATCTCTCGATGGTAAGTCCAGGTTAAGTCAGCAATACTTCACAGCATGAGAAACGAACAAGGTGTCGGTTGTCCTAACGTGGTGGTGTTTGCCTTCTTTAAACCAAATGCTGTTGCTGCCAAAATGGATGGAACCCTTGGGACACTGCGTCTAGTTGGCAGTTAAAATAGGATATCGAGTGATGGCCCATTGATGATTTCTGAGTAAGTACAGTGCTGAAAATAAGTAGAAAGGTTTCTCATAATTTGGGATAGCGAATGCTGGGGCTAAAGCAATTTCTCTCTTCAAGGCTGCAAAGTCCTTCTCCATTTGTATAGTCCACTCTATGTTTTTTCCAGTTCCAAGCTCAAGGATGGCTTTTCTCAGGCCATGACTCAATAGGGCAACATTACATATCCACTGTAAGTATCCATTCATCTACAAGAACGATTTTATTTGCTTTTTGTCATTGGCTTTGGAGTCTTGGCTATAGCCTTCGATCCTTTGAGAAGTCAGTGACCTCTTTCCTTGGCAGATAATGTGCCCAAGGTAGGTCACAGAAGGCTCGTAATACTGCAACTTAGCTTTGTTGACCTTATATCCTTTATTTGCAAGCTGTCTGAGTGTATCTTGCCTGTATTCCTTTACAGCATAAAAGTAAATCATCCACATACCGCATCAGAGTTCTTTGTAAATCAATGTTTCTCCATAGCCATGATTCGGTTAAAAATAGATTTGCAAAGGAAAAATTCGCAAACATTTTTCAAAGGAAAATGCAAAGTATTGAAACTTGCTGGAGTGCGGAATGCTAAAGAAAGACTTTAACAGGTCAACCACAGTGAAGTAAGCCGCTATTTCTGGTACACTTGATAGAATTGTAGCTAAAATTGGTACCACAGAAAATTTGTCAGTCACTATATCATTTATACAGCTCAGATCTTGCACCATCTCTGGTGATGGCCTTCTTGACTTGCAGTATAGGAGTATTGTATCTCCTCACAGTTGGATAGATGACTCCAGTTTAAATTAATCCTCTAATGGTATCTCTGTTTCCTTCTGCTGCCCCTTTGCTCATGGGGTACTGTTGAATATTGGGCAGGATGGTTGCAGGTTTTAATTTCACTTTTCCCGCTCCTTTTATAAATCTTACATATTCTCCTCCTGTAGTCCACAAGGCGTCAAGTAGTTTGTTTTCTTGTCCTTCTCTGTACTTTTTCCAGCTCTAAAATGTCCCTTTTATAAAGTGATTTCCAAAACTGTACTCCATATTCCAAATTTGGGTGTACTAGGGATTTGTATAGTGGTAGAATTTTATTTGCTCCCCTTGCTTCTATACCAGGTGTGGGCAATTAATTTGCCAAAGGGGCCACATGAGAAACTGGGACTGTTGTGGAGGGCCACTCTCCAGTGACATATATATATATATATATATATATATATACCGTATTGGTCCGAATATAAGCCGCACTTTTTTTCCGATTTTTGGGCTTCTGAGTTAAAGGTGCGGCTTATATTCGCGACCATAACAAAAATTGCCAATATGTGGGCTTGAGAGGCTTGTTGTGTAGCCATGGTGTTGTACGGAGGAAGTGTTTGCGGGTGTCGCCATCTTGCCGTACTGCAAGAGGGAAGTACCGTAGTACGCTGTGATCTGTGCAGGGAGCGGCTGCCTGTCACACACCATGATCCTGCTAAATCGGAAGAAGGTGGCGACCAGGTAAGATAAGGAGGGAGAGGTCGGGAGGGAGATAGGAAGGGTCGGTGGGAAGAGGAGTAGGGAGTGAAGGCTGGGAATAAGATAGAGGCAGAGAGGCATTGGTTAGAAAGATAGAGGCAGAGAGGCATTGGTTAGAAAGAGGCCAGGGTGGATGGTGAAAGGGGAGTAAGATAGAGGCAGAGAGGCATTGGTTAGAAAGAGGCTAGGGTGGATGGTGAAAGGGGAGTAAGATAGAGGCAGAGAGGCATTGGTTAGAAAGAGGCCAGGGTGGATGGTGAAAGGGCAGTAAGATAGAGGCAGAGAGGCATTGGCATTATATTTGCTTCCCTGGCTTCTATACCCTTCTTAATATATGCTAATATTTTATTTACCTTTGCAGCTGCTGCTTGGCTTTGAGCACTGTTACCTAGGTGGTTGTCCACAAGCACTCCCAAATCCCTTTCAATATTCGATACACCTAGATTTGCTCCATTAAGATTAGAAATTGCATGGCTATTTTTCCTTCCCAGATGCATAACTTTACATTTATTCATATTAAATCTTGCACAACTTCGTGTCATCAGTGAAAATGGAGACACCACATTCCAATTCTACCTCTAAATCATTAATAAATATGTTAAAAAGGAGAGGACCTAATACTGAACCCTGAGGAACCCCACTTACCACATTAGTCCAATCGGAGTATGTTCCATTTACAACAACCCTTTGCTTACTGTCTTTTAGCCAGCTCTTGAATCCATGAGCAGATATTTACTGCAACTCCTGTATCTCTTAGTTTGCACAATAGTCTCCCATGTGGCACTGTATCAAAAGCCGTTGCAAAATCCAAAAAGACTACATCCACTGAGTTGCCTTAATCCAGGTTCCTACTAACCTCCTCAAAGAAACTAATTAGATTTGTTTGACATGACCTATCCCTCATAAATCCATGTTGACTCCTACTTATAATCCTTTTCAAATAGACATATTCTTGTATATTATCCCTTATTAACCCTTCTAAAAGCTTCCCCACTACAGAAGTGAGGCTCACTGGTCTATAATTCCCCGGATTTGCTCTTGCTCCCTTTTTAAATATAGGTATCACATCAGCTTTTCTCCAGTCATCTGGTAGAGACCCTGTGTTGAGTGAAACTTGAAAAATTAAATATAATGGTTTGGCTATTACAGAACCCAGTTCCCTTAGTACCCTTATATATAACTAAATTTTCTTGTCAAACCCCCCATGCCCCCTCAGCAGCACCATTCACCCCTCCTTCCTCCTCAGCAGCAATATTCACTCCCCAACCCCACAGGGCCCCCTTAGCAGCACCATTCACCCCAACACCCGCAGGCCCCCCTCAGCAGCACCAGTCACCCCTCCAATCCCCTCAGCAGCAATATTCACTCCCCAACCCCTCAGGGCCCCCTCGAAAGCACCATTCACCCCCCCCCCAAAAAAAACAGGGCCTCCTAGTGGCAGCAATCATCCCCCCAAGCCCCTCAGCAGCCATATTCACCCTCAGGCCACCCTCAGCAGCCATATTCACCCAGGGCCCCCTCAGCACCACCATTCACTCCCCCCTCCCCAAAAATAACAGGCCCCCCTCAGGAGCATTATTCCACCCCTTAAAACAGACCTGGGCATTGTGCTGCCCGCGGGCCGCATCCGGCGCCCATCAGCAGCACCATTTACCCCCAACACCCTTAGGCCCCCAAGGGCCACCCCCTCAGCAGCAATTTTCACCCCCCTGGCCCCCATCATTATTATTATTGAGGGAAGGGTTAATTCTGCATTTTTCTAAAATAAGGGTTACAGCCGGGTAACTCTGCTGCTCTCTCTGGAGATTCCCATGTTCCTTTGATCATCCTGAGGGTCCAATACTGGTTTGGTTCCATCTCTCCTAGCAGGGATAAAAACAAGAACCATCACATACTGCTGGGTGGTTTAGAAACAGGTTCAGGGTGAGTAAATTATTATAACAGATCCTTGAATATCCTCCAGTGGCAACATGATTTTCAACCATTGTCACATCACATATGCCAATTAGTCTCTGGTAAAATCAGCCAAAAAACACTAGGATGAGGTGAGGCAGGCTGGTTGAACTTCTATACCATCTAACACAGATTCCTGGAACTGATTTTAGGACCCCATCCAGGGAGAAGGTGATAGAGGACCCCATCCAGGGTGCAGGTGATAGTATCATTTAATACACACATCAAGTCTATTGAACAGCAATAGGTGAAGACGGTGAGTATAAGACTGGAGCTTTTGATAGGGATTTAGTTTGTGGATACATTGCACTTGCCCAGAGAACCCTTGGGTGGGCATGGAAATATCAGTGTTCCTTCAATGGGTAATGTAACTATTGGTTCTTCCCTGATCCCCTTGACTGAACCTGTAAGGCCATCAACCCCCAATCCCCCCTTGATTCTCCCACAAAATCACTCACTTTCAGCTGCACAGACTTTGGTAAACCTCCCCACATGGCAGTGATAAACAGTGCCTTAACTCCATCAGTTGCGTCCCAGTCATCCCCAGTTTCCTGACACCTATGCATATAGTCTACAGGGTTCTCATCCAGCCCCAGGGAAAATTTAGCAAAAGACTTAAGGTTGGAAAAGCAGTTTTAATTGCTGTCCACAATAAATTCCAATATGCATAAAATGATATGATATCAATGGTATCGAAACTACCTCCAATCCCTGCAATAGTAAAAATGGAGGCTATTTAGTGTGGAATTATTTTATGTAGTAAAGCCTACTGCCAGGGCAACCCCAGTCTGGGTTTCAAAAGCAGTCACCCACTTCTAGGTACACTTAGGTACACTTTTTATTAGGCCTTCAAAATCTCTGTGGCCCCAGAGTACATAGCAGTAACAAACCCTTTAATAGGGGACTATATAGAAGTATTGGGGTAAATAGGGTAGAGAGGGAAAGGGATGAATTATTTACCCATGGGGGAGGAGAAGGGGGAGGGTTACAATAGAAAGTAGGGAGATATTAATAGGGGCCTCAAATACAGTGGCAGGCACTTCACATCAGCAGAGCCATAGCAACATAAAGTGTATGATTGCAAACGCAAGAAGTTTGCCTGGGAAAATGGATGAGCTAGAAATATTAGCAGTACAAGAAAAATGGGGCTTAATAGGCATTACGGAAACATGGTGGGATGAATCTCATGACTGGACTGTTAATCTGGATGGTTATAACCTATTTAGGAAAGATAGGGGAAATGGTAAAAGAGGAGGAGGGATCTGTCTTTATGTTAAGCCTGAATTTAAGCCTATAGTTAGAGAAGATATTTATGCTGGCACTAACGGCATCATTGAATCCTTGTGGGTTGAGCTAAATAGTGGAGGAGCTAATTCTAAATGCATATTGGTGGGAGTATGCTATAAACCCCCAAATATAGCTGAAAGTGAGGAAATACAATTATTGTTACAGATTGGAAATGCAGCTAAGCATGGGCAAGTTCTAATAATGGGAGACTTTAATTACCCTGATATAAACTGGATAAACGAGACCAGCAGCTCAGCTAAGGGGAGCAGGTTCTTGAGTACACTCAGGGATCATTATCTAGCCCAGGTAATACAAGAACCTACTAGAAATGGGGCCATCTTGGATTTAGTCATCACAAGTAATATTGATATAATATCAAATGTAAAAATAGGGGAACCCTTGGGGAACAGTGATCACAACACAGTCTCATTTGAGATTGAATACAAAAAACAAAGTTGTAAGGGGCCAAAAAAACCTCTAAATTTTAAAAGGGCTAACTTTAATGGGCTACGGGCAGCAATACAACATATAGACTGGGACAAAGAACTTACAGGGAAGAATACTGAAAATAAATGGACAACATTCAAATCCTTACTAAATAAACATACTCATCAGCATGTACCATGTGGAAATAAAATAAATAGGAGTAAATCACATCCCATGTGGCTTAACAATGACTTAAAGATCATGATGAGGAAAAAGAAATATGCATTTAAATTATACAAGAAGGAGGGAACAGAGGCATCTTTATGTGACTATAAGGAAATCAACAAGGCTTGCAAAAGGGCTATTAGACTGGCTAAAATAGAAAATGAGAAGTCAGTTGCAATGGAAAGTAAGAGTAACCCTAAAATATTTTATAAATATATTAATGGGAAGAAGGCCAGGAAGGAATCGATAGGACCATTACAATGTGACACAGGCCATCTGATAATTAGTGACCAGGAAAAGGCAGATGAGCTAAATAGGTTCTTTTCGTCGGTTTACACAAGGGAGGTACCAGTGGTTGGGACACTGCAACATAATGGGGCTACACTACCTTCACTAAATAATTGGTTAACGCAGGAAGAAATACAAAAGAGGTTGGAGAAAATAAATGTTAATAAAGCCCCAGGTCCTGATGGAATACATCCAAGGGTACTGAGGGAGCTGGGTTCTGTAATAGCCAAACCATTATATCTAATCTTTAAAGACTCGCTCACTACAGGGTCTCTACCAGATGACTGGAGAAAAGCAGAGGTGATACCTATATTTAAGAAGGGATCTAGAGCAAATCCGGGGAATTATAGACCAGTGAGCCTCACTTCTGCAGTTGGGAAGCTTTTAGAAGGGTTAATAAGGGACAGAATACAAGAATATGTCTATTTGAACAGGATCATAGGTAGCAGTCAACATGGATTTATGAAGGAAAGGTCGTGTCAGACCAATCTAATTAGTTTTTATGAGGAGGTTAGTAGGAACTTGGATCAGGGCAACTCAGTGGATGTAGTCTTTTTAGATTTTTCAAAGGCATTTGATACAGTGCCACATGGAAGACTAGTGAGCAAACTAAGGGATACAGGGATTGCAGTAAATATCTGCTCATGGATCGAGAGCTGGCTAAAAGACAGGAAGCAAAGGGTTGTAGTAAATGGAACATACTCCGATTGGTCTAATGTGATAAGTGGGGTTCCTCAGGGCTCAGTATTGGGTCCTCTCCTTTTTAACATATTTATTAATGACATTGAAGTAGGACTCGAATGTAGTGTCTCCATTTTTGCTGATGACACTAAGTTGTGCAAGGTAATAAAATCAGATAATGATGTACTTTCCCTACAAAAGGATTTGCATAAATTAGAGAAATGGGCGGCTAAATGGCAGATGAGATTTAATACAAATAAATGTAAGGTTATGCATTTGGGAAGGAACAATAGCCAAGCAATCTATCATTTTAATGGAGCAAATCTAGGGGTATCAGATATTGAAAGGGATTTGGGAGTACTAGTGGACAACCACCTAGGTAACAGCGCTCAAAGCCAAGCAGCGGCTGCAAAGGCAAATAAAATATTAGCATGTATTAGGAAGGGTATAGAAGCCAGGGAAGAAGATATAATTCTGCCACTATACAAATCTCTAGTACGCCCTCATTTGGAATATGGAGTACAATTTTGGGCACCACCTCACAAAAAAGACATTTTAGAGCTGGAAAAAGTACAGAGAAGGGCTACAAAACTAATAAGGGGAATGGAGGGGCTAAGTTATGAAGAAAGACTAGCAAAATTAAACTTATTTTCGCTAGAAAAAAGGCGTCTAAGAGGAGATATGATTACGTTATTTAAATACATCCAGGGTCAATATAAGGCCTTGTCAAGTGAACTTTTTGTAGCAAGAGATTTTCAACTGACAAGAGGACATCCTTTGAGGTTAGAGGAAAAAAGATTTCACCTTAAACAAAGAAAAGGGTTCTTCACAGTTAGGGTGGTTAAACTGTGGAATTCTCTACCAAAGGAGGTGGTGACAGCGAATTCGATTTGATAGACAACTTCAAAAAGGGGTTAGATATATTTCTGAATAAAGAGGGCATTCAAGGCTATCCTAGATAACTAGCAAGGAATATTGATCCAGGGAGAAATTTGATCGCCAGTTTCTGGGGTCAGGAAGGAATTTTGCTTTTTTTTCCCCTTATGAGACAATTGGCAACGTTTCAATGGTTTTTTTTTTTATGTTTGCCTTCCTCTGGATCAATTAACAATAATTAACAATTAACAATAATAATAAATAGTCCAAATTAAAAAGATCAATAGAGATCTAAAAAGGTTGAACTTGATGGACTAACTCTTTATTCATTCTCCAATACTATACTATTAATAATTATTTAATCAATAATTTAATTAATAACTAATCCGCATATTGCAGATCAGAGGAGATCTTAACAGGTTGAACTTGATGGACTGAAAGTCTTTTTTCAACCTTAATTACTATGTAACTATGTAAGTATGGGATTTATTAATGCACTCTTCTCTTGCTGACAACAATGACCTCTCACTTCTCTCTTCATCCCTGAGTCCTGTTGTGTAATGTACCTTGCCTCTGCATACTCCTTCAATATTTTTTTTATATCTGCTGTTGCAATTCCTTAGCCATTTCCTGTAATTCTCAGTACACTTGGTTTGGGACTGCCCTGTGCTGCTCCCTCACACAACCTCTATAATTTGTCCTATAGGGCTTCCTGGGAGGCTGAGCTCAATATTAGCCTAGATAATGAACAATGGGGTATAATTATCAAAAACACAGCAAACTCATCTTTAAACATTATATTGAAGGAAAATGTTTACAAAATTATCTTGAGATGGTACCTTACCCCAGCTTGACTCGACTGTTCAAATAGTCAGTTGGATGGCAATTGCTCCAGAGGTTGCAACACCATAGGTTCCTTTAAACATATGTTATGGTATTGCCCCAAAGTTCAGGACATTTGGATGGCGACCTATAATACCCTGGAGAAACTATGGGATACAGTTATTCCTCAAAAAACAGAAGAGGCTCTGTTAGGCTTACCACTCCCAGGTCTTTCTAAAATACACAATTTCTATCAAATCAGATATTTCTGCCTACTAGAAGCATAATTGCAAAACTTTGGAAAAAAACTGTTCCAGCCTTTGAGGAGGTTCTACGGAAGATTGAGATTATTTGCTCCATGAGTGTCTTTTCTGCTGAGATAGATGCAAAATACAGGAAATGGGCCTCCTGCTGGGATATGTGGACGCTGAGTGTTGGCTGATGAGGTTGGTGAATGTGGACCTTGAAAGAGGGTAATATCTTTCCTTCTTTTTCTTCTTTCATTCTTCTTTTTATATATTTTTTTAGTTTGTATTGTTATAATATTGCTTAGTTTATATTAGAAATACTAGAAGTTAAGTGCACTTTTCTTTAACAAAAACAAAAAAGATTGAGAAAGAGTTGCGGTACATGTGTTTATTATAAGCTATAAAGTGTCATACTACAATGTTTTGTATTTTTTCATTATGAAGACATGTTCAAATGTGTTGTAACCTACTTTTCTCATAATAAAAATGTATTAAAAAAAAAATAAAACTTTGCAAAATCCTCCTTCCTTTTCATATTCTTGCTCTTTACATAGGCCCTCATTCTATTATCGGCCGTAAATCGGCCGCAAAGCTGCGATTCCTTGCGGGGCTCCCGTTACCTTGCAATTCAATTATACGACGCCGCAAGGATATCCCCTTACGGCCGGCCGTATATCTTGCAATCGGCCGTAAGCTCAGAAATCTTTAAATGCAAAAATAAATTCAAGACGGCACTGTAAAGCTCTGTAAATGCTAGGGATCATAATGGGGGACATGAGGATTAATAGCAACCCCCTCTCAAGCTTGCACATCAGCCCAAATCCGAGATTACATTAACTGTTTATTTTCCGGCCGCAGCGTGGGCGGGTCTGAGGTGCTCCAAGCCCTCTGGACTTTTTACATGGATATGTGACATAAATTTTAAAAAAAAAATGATTTACGGATTTGAGTGTAGGGGAATGTTGTGCTATGAATGCTAACACCTACAATCACTTTATAGTCTCCTCAGAGTGCAGGATGGCTTTATTATGGCTTTAAAATGTGCTTAATTGTGTGCCTGCGGGACCTTTTTGCTGCAAGTAAGCTGCAGCTCAGTTTTAGCCTTGCAGAGAGGGTTCCCGGAGCAATTGAAGAGCAAACAGGATTTTCTTGCGGACGAAACTCATGCGGCCGTTTAAGATCAAAGGCTTTTCTCCGGCGCGTGCGGCCGCAAGGGATAACAAGGCGCCGGCCGCAAGCCTGCCGGAATCCCCGGCCGGAAGGGAATAGAATAGGCAAATAGCTTGCGGCCGGTCCTTGCGGCCCCGCATGTCCTACGGCCGATAATAGAATGAGGGCCACAGCCTGGGTCTATTACTACCACTTCCTTGTCCTTTCATAGTTACATAGTTACATAGCAATTTAGGTTAAAAAAAGACTTTAGTCCATCAAGTTCAACCTTTTTAGATCTCCTCTGATCTGCAATGCGCAGATTTATTAAATTTTTTGAAGTGAATCTTGAAAAATTAGATATAATGGTTTGGCTATTACATAACCCATAAACATTTCCATAAACATTTCATCAATCATCAAACATGAATAATCCCACAACCCACATCTTGGCCAAGGTCTTGGCCAATTTCCCCACACAGTAGCCCATTTCAATATCTTAGTGCATTCCGGATATATGCATTCATAATTACATCAACCGCCTAGAGGCAGCCTTGGAAGTCTATTTTATTATTGCCTAGTAAATGTGCTGATCTTTTTTTCAGAATGATCTCCTTCTTAGGTTTACAAATACTAAGGTTAGCAGATACTATTTTCTCATATTTACTTATAATGTAAGGGTTCTTAGGGACAACCATGGGGGTACATGGTCCATGGGAGATCAATATGGACTACTTTGGTGTTGGAAAGAGTGTCATGGGGGTTCTTGATGACCAACATGGTATAGGGGTTATTTTTAGTTGACATGAGGGTCCATTAGGATCCTCCATAGTTATGGGGGGTCCATTGTGAAGCAAGGTTTAATTAGGTACAATAGGGGATACTTGAGTATATAGGGGTAAGCTGTGATTAAAACTAACATCAGTGCACCCAGTGCCAGTGCAGTGCACCAGGGCCATCCTCTAGGGAACCATGGTGCTGTCAAAATTTATTTATTTGTTCTAATTAGCCTCTGGGGGCCCCCAAGTCTAGACATTAGTGATCTCACCCTATGGCCCTACTGGCATCCCCTGGTCTTTTTTGCCCTGGCCTTTTCTACAGGGCAGGGAATAATCAAATATGTCACAAGTATTTATTTAAATACATCCAGGGTCAATATAAGGCTTTGTCAAGTGAACTTTTTGTACCAAGAGATTTTCAACTGATAAGGGGATGCCCCTTAAGGTTAGAGGAAAAAAGATTTCACCTTAAAGAAAGAAAAGGGTTCTTCACAGTTAGGGTGGTTAAACAGCGAATTTGATAGATAACTTTAAAAAGGGGTTAGATATATTTTTGAATAAAGAGGACATTCAAGGTTATCCTAGATAACAAGCGAATTAATATTGATGCAGGGAGAAATTTGATCGCCAGTCTCTGGGGTCAGGAAGGGATTTTGCTTTTTTTCCCCCTTATAAGACAACTGGCAAAGTTTCAAGTTTTTTTTGTTTTCTGTTTGCCTTCCTCTAGATCAATTAACAATTATTAACAAATAGTCCACATATTAAAAGGATCAGAAGAGATCTAAAAAGGTTGAACTTGATGGACTAACAGTCTTTACTCAATCTCAAATACCACTATAGTAAAGGGGGCCAATGGGATGATCAGAGGGACCGAAGGGGGGAATCAGGACGGGGAGAGGATCATGAAGGGCAGAGAGAGGATCAGGAGGGGGCTCCTTCCAGGAGCAGGGCCTCGGGCGTGCAGTTGTGGAGGACGGTGTCCACACATTCCCTCCATAAGACGCACAGACATTTCTTCTTACTTTTGAGGGGGGGAAAAGTGCCTCTCATGGAGCAAAAAATACGGTACAAAAAAATATGTTAGGGTTAGTTCTACTCTCCTTTGCAACTAACTTTTATTTTCTATTTTAGCCAGTCTAATAGCTCTTTTGCAAGTTTTGTTGATTTCCTTGTACTCACATAAAGCAGCATGAGGCAGTTTGTCCCCTCTTGTTTGTATAATTATTTTTTTTACTCCCTATCTTTATTTTGAAATCATTGTTAAGCCACGTGGGATGTGATTAATTCTACCTGTATTTCCACATAGTATATGGTGCTAAGTATGACACCAAGGCCGATGCGGGATTGTAATTTGGAAGTTATAGAACGCTAAAAATAGACAAGGCCGCAACAGACGTGGCCGGAATCTAAATCCGTAAACCATGCAGCACATATCAAATTATTCAAACCAGTAGTTACGTGTTTAGACAGATCCAATAGTAAAAGAGACCATCATCATTACGTCACTAAAACATATAGGTTAAATTTCAATCACTTATGTTTTGAAGTCCAAGTTGCAATCAGACCCGCATTTCAGAAATAATGCAATATGAAAAAATCAATAAATATAATATTTTACTCCATGCAAGTTCTATTATATGTATTAACACATTGATTGCCGCGATCGATATAACATGGAAATTAAACATAATAAAACAATTTTTATTGCAGATTTGAGCTTGAGAACGTTGTGCAAGTAGACAGATCATTTGCGGGTAGCTAAAAGAGGCCAATTTAATAGCTGTAACTTTTTTAATAGGGCTCATAGACTTTAGTAATCAATGTGCAAAAAATATTAATTATACTTTTGTCCTCTAGATGCTAGGCCAGTGTAAAACTTACATAGCACTCGGTAACTTCTTTAACTTTGTTAACACAGTATCCATAATCCATAATAATTTAATTTAGTGTAAGATAAAATAAAAAAAAATAGAGGTGCTCAATCAGAGAACGAACTAACCTTAATAGGTTAGTTCTAAGGAAATGATAACCCACTCTGAGAGCAACTTCTTTTAGCGCGCTTGTGCCCTTCACAGGGAGAAATATCCTATAGTATATCAGTCTGGTCCCACTCACTAGAGTGGACCATCCCCAAAATATCAGGCAATTCTACCCTGAACAGGATAAACAGCAAACCCCAGACATACGTTTCGGCCTTTGTTGGGCCTTGTCAGTGAGATATAGCTGATAACTCCCTAAGAAACAGTGAGCAAGGGGTCAACGTCTGGATTCCCCTGTCACCCTTACGGAGACTAATCCCTAAGGGTAATTTGCATAAACAAAAAAACAAAATAGAGGTGATCAATCAGAGAACAAACTAACCTTAATAGGTTAGTTCTGTGGACATGATAACCAACTCTGAGAGCAACCTCATTTAGCTCACTTGTGCCCTTCACAGGGAGAAATATCCTGTAGTATATCAGTCTGGTTCCACTCAAAAGAGTGAAGCAGCCCCGAAATACCAGGCAATTCTACCCTGAACTTACGTTTTGGCCTTCTTTGGGCCTCATCAGTGAACAGCCCCGAAATACCAGGCAATTCTACCCTGAACTTACGTTTTGGCCTTCTTTGGGCCTCATCAGTGAGGTGTAGCTGATAACTCCCTAAGGCACAGTGAGATAAATCAAAAGTGATGAGGAATTTAGCAAACAGACACACAATTCCCAAGAACAGCATACTCACTGTGCTGGAAAATAGGTAGACTAGGGGAATCAAACATAAGAAAAATGAGAGACTTCCCGTACAGGCCCAATGCTATTCTCTGGTATGTAATTTGCTATTCCCAATCAACTACCACCTATTCATGTATTCCATTATAGTAATAATCTCTCTCAGAGTGAATTTTACTATTTCCGTGTGTATTAAACCAAGGGTTTAAATGTACTGAACAGACCATTTGAGGACTCAAGCCCATACTGTGAGGCCATTCAAGTGAAATGCATTAACAATCAATGATATACGCACACACTGGTGAGGTAGGCACTTTGACAGAATTCCTGCTGGTGTACATCAGAATTGTAATATACATATACAGCAAAACTAGAGTTTTTTTCGGTCAAAGTTATACTTTTATCATAGTCAACTTTCAGCCACCGATATAAGGACAATAGTACTAAAAATATAAACAGAGATTTATTTTGGGATGCATGACATTCCAAAAGCTTAGTGGAGAATAGTCTGAAAGTACTGGAGGAGAGGTAGAGTAAAGACAGAACAAAGTAGTGACAGAAGACCAAAATGAGTGGTGAAAGAACATGTGGAGTAATCTGAAAGGGGTGCAGAAGAGACTGAAAGGACGAATGGAGGAGAGAACAAAAGTGGGATGGAGTGTGGAGAAACTGAAAGCATGTGTAAAGGAGAGATGAAAATGCAGAAAAGAAGAACATACTGAAATGGATCAAGGGGCTACAATAGCATGTATATGAGAGTAACATTTTGGGGAAGAGGAAATGGAAGATACAAGAGAGGAAGAGATAGAGGATACAGGAAAGGAAAAGATAGAAGATGCAGGATGTAGAATAAAGGGGAGGAAGTGATGGGAGTTACTGGAGGAAATAGATGGAGCGAACAATATAGAAAGAGATGGGAATATAGGCGAGTAAGAAATGGGGATACAGGAGAGGAGGAGATAAAATAGGTGGAGAGATGGGAGATACAGGAGAGGGATGGGAGGAACAGAAGAGAAAATGAGAGAAGATTAAAATGAAGATTTAATGCCTAAATAATATTCACACTGTGTCCATTTTTAATTGGGGACCCATACATTCCAACAAACACAAGGATGAAATTAATAGCCAGAAAAGTAACTTGGAAGAGAGTGGAGCCCGGTAAAACAGCGCTCACCTCGGTTTCTCATCTCTTACCCTCTGTGGAGCAACAGGCGTATAGCTACAGGACAGTAAATAGGCCCAAAGGGAAGAGGGCAGACTAAGGGAAAGAGGAAAGACGGGTTTGAGGAATATTGGAACTTTGCAAGTCTTTAATATTGCTATGCTCTTTACAGAAAGCTCTGTGTACGTTTTATTTTAAGCTCAAAGACAGAGCCTTCCATTCTTTTGCATTATGTTAATATTGTTTTTAACTTAAAATTACACCATTCTAGAGCTACAGAATATGTTGGCTCATTACAAATAAAGGAAATAATAATAAAATAATGAGGCAAAGAGAAAGAATAAATCATATAAGACAGAGATGTTCATGGTAAGGATAGAGAGAGGAGACTATGGATGTAAGCGAAGAGGATCTGGAAAGAAGAACAGAAATGCAGAGGACACAGATATACAGTAGGTATGGATAGAAAACCAATACAGCAAGAGAAGAGGAAAATGGAAATGAGAGACATGCAGAAACAAAAAACAGTATAGCCCCAAAAATAAGCTGCACCTGGAAAAAAGCTGCACCTTTAAAATTCAATGAGGGGAAAAAAACAATACCCGAATATAAGCCGCTCTCTTAAACTTCGAGGGAGAAAACGAAAAAAGTAAAATAGATTCAAGGAAAAAAAAGTGATTTTATTTTACCAAATACCATAATCTAGTATTTGGAAAACAATATACGTACAGTATAGGATTCTTCTACAACTCATTTATTTTCTTCTATGCAGGGTATCATAATTAACATCAAGATTAAGGTAACAAGTAAAAAATGTTTCTTAGATACACACAGTGTTGTTAGGTAACATATTTGAATGAACCATTTCACTGTTGCCATTACTGACTTTGCTACTCATATTCACTTCATCACTCTCACTGTTTTCTTCACTTCCTTTTTTTCCTCCCACAGTACGTTGTCCTCGCTACCATCCAATGCATTCGAAACGCACCATTTTTTTAACCCCTTGATGATGAACTCTGATTTTTTGACTATGAAGAGAGAATCCATTGGCGGAGAATCCCTTCCAGAAGCCAATCTGAATATTGTTTTTGGAGGTGGTCTTTGAACGGCTTGCTCACAATGACACCAAATGAGATTGGGGATGTTCATGTAGGAATGGCAATGCCATAAAGAGCAGTTTCCTCTAACAGCAGGGAGAAAAGTTCTACTGGAGGAGTGGGAGGGAAGCATAGGCAGAGCAAGAGAATGGTTTTGGTGGTAGGGGACTCTATTATTAGGAAGGTAGGAAGGGTGATTTGTCACCCAGATCCCAGCAATTGAACAGTGGCTGTCTCTCGGGTGCTTAGTGTTGGGCATGTTGTGGATCGGGTGGATAAATTATAGGGAGGGGATGGAAATTAACCGGCGGTCTTGGTACATATTGGTACCAATGACAAAGTAAGTGGAAGACGGAGTGTCCTAAATAATGATTTTAAAGAACTAGGGAATAAGCTTAAAGCAAGGACCTCCAAGGAAGTATTTTCTGACATATTACCAGTGCCACGTACTAGCCCAGGGAGACAGAAGGAGCTTAGGGACATAAATGTGTGGCTAAAAATGGGGTGCAGTGCAGAGGGTTTTGGGATGGTAGAAAGGCTGGGGGAGTTTTTAAACTAGTAGGTGGGGGGGGGGGGAAGGACTATATAGAAGTATTTGGGTAGAATGGGTAGAGTGGGAAAGTGATGAATTTTCTACCCATGGGGGAGGAGAATGGGGGAGGGTTACAATTGACAGTAGGGAGGTATTACTAGGTGACTCAAATACAGTGGCAAGCACTTCACAATGGCAGAGCCATAGTAACAAAAAATGTATGCTTGCTAATGCAAGAAGTTTGCCTGAAAAAATGGGTGAGCTAGAATTATTAGCAGTGCAAGAAAAATGGGACTTAATAGGCATCACTGAAACATGGTGGGGTGAATCTCATGACTGGACAGTTAATTTGGATGGTTATAACTTATTTAGGAAAGATAGGGGTAATGGTAGAAGAGGATAATGGATTTGTCTATATTTTAACCCTGGTTGTAAACCTGTAGTCAGAAAAGATATTTATAGTGGAACTAGCGGCAACATTGAATCTTTGTGGGTTGAGTTAAATAGTGGAGGAGTTAATTCTAAATGCTTATTGGTGGGGGAATGCTATAAACCCCCAAATATCATTGAAAGTGAGGAATTATTGTTACAGATTAAAAATGCAGCTAAGCAAGGGCAAGTTCTAATAATGGGAGACTTTAATTACCCTGAAATAAACTGGATAAATGAGACCAGCAGTTCAGCTAAAGGGAGCAGGTTCTTGAGTACACTCAGTTATCATTATCTGGCCCAGGTAATACAAGAACCTACTAGAAATGGGGTCATCTTGGATTTAGTTATCACAAGTAATATTGATATAATATCAAATGTTAAAATAGGGGAACCATTGGGGAACAGTAATCACAACACAGTCTCATTTGAGATTGAATACAAAAAACAGAGTTGTAAGGGGCCAACAAAAACTCTAAATTTTAAAAGGGCTAACTTTAACGGGCTAAGGGCAGCAATACAATGTATAGACTGGGATAAAGAACTAACAGGGAAAAATACTAAAAATAAATGGACAACATTCAAATCCTTACTAAATACACATACACATCGGCATGTACCATGTGGAAATAAAATGAATAGGAGTAAATCACATCCCCTGTGGCTTAAAAATGACTTAAAGATCATGATAAGGAAAAAGAAACATGCATTTAAATTATACAAGAAGGAGGGAACAGAGGCAGCTTTACGTGATTATAAGGAAATTAACAAGGCTTGCAAAAGGCTATTAGACGGGCTAAAATAGAAAATAAGAAGTCAGTTGCAAAGGAAAGTAAGACTAACCCTAAAATATTTTTGGAATATATTAATGGGAAGAAGGCGAGGAAGGAAGCTATAGGAACATTACAATGTGACACAGGCCGTCTGATAATTAGTGACCAGGAAAAGGCAGATCAGCTAAATAGGTTCTTTACTTCGGTATATACAAGGGAGGTACCAGTGGGGCTACACTACCATCACTAAATAATTGGTTAACGCAGGAAGAAATCCAAAAGAGATTGGAGAAAATAAATATTAATAAAGCCCACAGGTCCTGATGGAATACATCCAAGGTACTGAGGGAACTGAGTTCTGTAATAGCAAAACCATTATATCTAATTTTTCAAGACTCACTCACCACACAGGGTCACTACCAGATGACTGGAGAAAAGCAGAGGTGATACCTATATTTAAGAAGGGAGCAAGAGCAAATCTGGGTAATTATAGACCAGAGACCTCACATCTGTAGTTGGGAAGCTTTTAGAAGGGTTAATAAGGGACAGCATACAAGACTATGTCTATTTGAACAAGATCATAAGTAGCAGTCAACATGGATTTATGAAGGATAGGTAATGTCAGACCGGTATAATTAGTTTCTATGAAGAGAGTAGTAGGAACTTGGATCAGGGCAACTCAGTGGATGTAGTCTTTTTGGATTTTGCAAAGGCTTTTCATACAGTGCCATATGGGAGACTTTTGATCAAACTAAGGGATACAAGAATTGCAATAAATATCTGCTCATGGATCGAGAGCTGGATAAAAGACAGGAAGCAAATGGTTGTTGTGAATGGAATGTGGTAAGTGGGGTTCCTCAAGGTTCAGTATTAGGTCCTCTCCTTTTTAACATATTTATTAATGATATAGAAGTAGGACTCGAAAGTAGTGTCTCCATTTCTTATATCAGATGATGATGTACTTTCCCTACAAAGGGATTTGCATAAATTAGAGAAATGGGCGGCTAAATGGCAGATGAGATTATTACAAATAAATGCAAGATTATGCATTTGGGAAGGAAAAATAGCCATACAATTTGTAATCTTAATGGAGCAAATCTAGGTGTATCTGATATTGAAAGGGATTTGGGAGTACTTGTGGACAACCACCTAGGTAGCCGTGCTCAATGCCAAGCAGTAGCTGCAAAGGCAAGTAAAATATTAGCATGTATTAAGAAAGGTATAGAAGCAAGGGAAGCAAAATTAATTCTGTTACTGTACAGATCCTTAGTACGCCCTCATTTGGAATATGGAGAACAATTTTGGGCACCACTTCATAAAAAGGACATTTTAGAGCTGGAAAAAGTACAGAGAAGGACAACAAAACTAATAAGGGGAATGGAGGGGCTAAGTTATGACGAAAGACTAACCAAATTAAACTTATTTTTCCTAGAAAAAAGTCATCTACGAAGGGATATAATTACCTTATTTAAATACATCCAGGGTCAATATAGGGCTTTGTCAAATGAACTTTTTGTACCAAGATATTTTCAACTGACAAGAGGACGTCCCGTGAGGTTAGAGGAAAAAAGATTTCACCTTAAAGAAAGAAAAGGGTTCTTCACAGTTAGGGTGGTTAAACTGTGGAATTCTCTAGAAAAGGAGGTGGTGACAGCAAATTCGATAGATAACTTTAAAAATGGGTTAGATATATTTTTTAATAAAGAGGGCATTCATGGTTATCCTAGATAACTAGCGAAGGAATGTTGATACAGGGAGGAATTTGATTGCCAGTCTCTGGGGTCAGGAAGGAATTTTGCTTTTTTTCCCCCCCTTCTGTTTGCGTTCCTCTGGATCAATAAACAATTATTAACAAATATTCCACATATTAAAAGCATCAGGAGATCTGAAAAGGTTGAACTTGATAGACTAACAGTCTTTATTCAACCTCAAATACTATGTAACTATGTAATGACCCTTAAAAGCATCTAAATCTAGCATGACTCTCTTCCAAACAGACAGCCGGTCAATCATCAGTTCCAACATCATCCAGCCTTTTTCCTGACCCCTTCCCCAGGCCGGCACACAGAGGTGAGAGACTGAGAATGGGGGGGGGGGGGGGAGGAGAGACAAGTGAAGAGGGAGGGAGAGAGAAGAGGGGGGAGAGAGAGAGAGAAGGGGGAAAGACAAGGGGGAAAAGAGAGAGGCAAGAGGGTGGAGAGACAAGGTGGGGAGGGAGGGACAAGAGGGAGAGAAAGAAGGGTGGGAGAGACAAGGGGGTAGGATGGAGCCTGGGGAATGCACAGGAGTGCCGCCCCCAAAGAATTGCTGCCTGGGGTGGAGCGCCTCCCCCCCCCCCCCCCAGCTATGCCACTGGTGTGAGGAGTGAGGGTTACAAATGAGAAATTTGTATTATTTTTAACAGCATACAATATGACCAATCAGTACAATCTGAGTATGTTCCATTTACAAGAATCCTTTGCTTCCTGTCTTTTAGCCAGCTCTTGATGCATGAGCAATTCCTGTTTGCCTTAGTTTACAAAGGAGTCCACTGAGTTGCCTTGATCCAAGTTCCTACTAACGTTCTCATATAAACTAATTAGATTTGTTTGACATGACATATCCCTCTTAAAGCCATGTTATAATCCTGTTCAAATAAACCTATTCTTTTTTTATTATCCCTTGTTAACCGCTCTAAAAGCTTTCCCACTACATACGTGATGCTTGGTTTCTGAAGAGTGAGGAACCTGGGTGTCATAACCTACTCTTAAGCAGATTTGAAAGGGTCTCTAGAGGGTTCCTTCCTGTGGGTAATCTCCAATTCAGTTTCCGCTCACACAAGACAGCTATAGACTTCCATGTATATGTGTTACAGATAAGAGCATAATCTTTATTTTTGGTTTTCACTTTTTTCAGTTCTTAAAAAAATGGAACAATATAACATTTTCATATACACACATAATTTAGCAACTTTTGGAAAGTTTGAATTTCTCCCCTCCACATTTCCCAGCCAATCAACTGTTGTGCTGTTAGGTGCTTTTAGGATTGGCTGGCTGAAGCAGTCCCTAGCCAATCATTGAAGTAGGGGACGGATGCTGATTGGTGGAAATCTAAAGTATAGGCTAGCTCGAGAGGACCGGCACCGTCAGGGAAACTGTAGCCAGGGAGGGGGATACGGTTGCTTAGGAGTTTGAGCTGACATCCTATTGCTCTCCCCAGGGCCAGTTGGCCTTTATTTTAGTGGGCATGAGACGGTCACACTTAGTAGGTTGGTCCGGGGTGTAGTACACATTTTAACTAGCCATAGACTTCTAGGACATTTCTTTATTAACTGGGGTCTCACAAAGTGGTGGTTAATAGGATCAAAGAGGTATTACTTACAAATTAATCAACACCACTTGACCTTTGTCACTTCAAACAAAGGTTTTTAATTGCTGTCTGCCAGCCTTGTTAACTATACTTGACATCTCATTTAGTGCATCATACATCCATATACAAGTCTCTGAGCCCCATTAAATTGCTCCAATTTTAGAAATCGTAGCTTGTAAATAAGCCCACAAGAGTTATGGTTACTAAGTTGGCCTCTTTCAGCTACCTGCAAACGATCTGCGGGTTACAGATGGAAAATCCCGGTCAAACTCGGCCCCAGCTAAGCCTTTGATCTGTCAAGCCCCTAAATGTTATGATCACAAATCGCTATTAAATTGCTATGACTCCCCAAGGATGCACTGGCGTTCAAACCCGTAAAGCCAAAAATCCTAGGGGTAATAGAGAGGACCCGCAAGGGGGTTAAAGTCCTATTCGTAGTACTGTAAATGCAAATATAAACACAATACTGTATTTTAAATTAAAGGGAAAGGGAGGTACCAGTGGTTGGGTCACTGCACCATAATGGGGCTACACTAACTTCACCAAATAATTGGTTAACGCAGGAAGAAATCCAAAAGAGGTTGGAAAAAATAAATGTTAATAAAGCCCCGGGTCCTGATGGAATACATCCAAGGATACTGAGGGAACTGGGTTCTGTAATAGCCAAACCATTATATCTAATTTTTCAAGATTCACTCAACACTGGGTCACTGGGTACCAGATGACTGGAGAAAAGCAGAGGTGATACCTATATTTAAGAAGGGGCAAGAGCAAATCCGGGGAATTATAGACCTGTAAGCCTCACTTCTGTAGTAGAAAAGCTTTTAGAAGGGTTAAAAAGAGATAATATACAATAGTATGTCTATTCAAACAGCATTATAAGTAGGAGCCAACATGGATTTATGAAGGATAGGTCTTGTCAAACAAATTAGTTTCTATGAGGAGGTTAGAAGAAACCTGGAACAAGGAAACTAAGTGGATGTAGTATTTTTAGATTTTTCAAAGGCTTTTGATACAGTGCCACATGGGAGAATATTGTGCAAACTAAGGGATACAAAAATTGCAGTAGATATATGCACATGGATTGAGAGCTGGCTAAAAGACAGGAAACAAAGGGCTGTGGTAAATGGAACATACTCGGACTGGACTAATGTGGTAAGTGGGGTTCCTCAAGGCTCAGTATTAGGTCCTCTCCTTTTTAACATATTGTTTAAAAACTTAGAAGTAGGTTTGGAAAGTAGTGTCTCCATTTTTACTGATGACACAAAGTTGTGCAATGTAATTTAATCAGAAAATTATATACTTTCCCTCCAAAGGGATTTGCACAAATTAGAGAAATGGGCAATTAAATGGCAGATTAGATTTAATACGAATAAATGTAAGGTCATGCACCTGGGAAAGAAAAATAACCATGCAATCTATAAACTTAAGGAAGCAAATCTAGGGGTATCTGATATTGAAAGGGATTTGGGAGTGCTTGAGGACAACCACCTACGTAACAGATCTCAGTGCCAAGCAGCAGCTGCAAAGGCAAATAAACTATTAGCATGTATTAAGAAAGGTATAGAAGCAAGGGAGGCAGATATAATTATACCACTTTACAAATCCCTAGTACACCCTCATTTGGAATATGGAGTACAGTTTTGGGCACTAATTCATAAAAAGGATATTTTAGAACTGGAAAAAGTACAGAGAAGTGCTACAAAACTAATAAGGGGAATAGAGGGGCTAAGTTATGAAGAAAGGCTAACCAAATTTAAATTATTTTCTCTAGAAAAAAGGCATCTAAGATTGGATATGATTACCCTATATACTGTAAATACATCCAGGGTCAGTATAAAGATTTGTCAAGGGAGTTTTTTATGCCAAGAGGTTTTCAAATGACAAGAGGACATCCTTTAAGGATAGAAATAAAAAAAAAACACCTTAAAGAAAGAAAAGGGTTCTTCACAGTAAGGGTGGTTAATCTATCGAATTCTCTGCCAAGGGAGGTGGTGACAGCGGATTAGATAACTTTAAAAAGGGATTGGATATATTTTTAATTAAAAAGGGCATTCAGGGTTATCCTTGTTAATTAGAGAGGGAGTATTGATCCAGGGAGGTATCCGATCGCCAGTATCTGGGGTCAGGAAGGAATTCATTTGTTTTTCCTTTTGAGACAATTGGCAAAGGTTCACAGTTTTTTTTTTGTTTGCTTCCTTTGGATCAATTAACAACTAATCTGCATATTGCAGATCAGAGGAGATCTCAAAAAAAGGTTGAACTTGATGGGCTAAAAAATGTTTTTCAAACTCAATTATAATTACTGTGTAAGGTATTAAATGTAATAGCACAACATTCTCAACCTTGCAGATCTGCAATACAAAAAAATTAATGTTTAATTTCCCTGTTATATCGATCCCGGCAATCAATGTGTTAATATATGTAATAGAACTTGCATTGACTACAATATCATATTTATTGATTATTTATTTAATATTGCATTATTACTGTAATGAAGGTCGGATCGCAACTCAGACTTAAAAACTTAAGTGTTTGAAATCTAACCTCCATTATTTTAGTGACGTAATGATGATGACCTCTTTTACTATTGGCTCAGGTTTGACTAATTGATCATGTTCACAGATTTGGATGTCGGCCACGTCTGTTGCGGGCTAGTCTCATTTTATCGCTCTGTAACTCTGCCGAATTTCAAGCCCGCAGCGGTCCTGGTACAGCCAGGAATTGAATGTGGCTATCTGTAGCCTAAACCACAGGAACCGCAAATTCTCTGTACTGGGAGTGAACTGAGTATAGCAGTTGGCTTCTGGAAGTGGCTACTGGTCAGCCTTAAATTCATACTGCCCCTAGATTTTTATTTTTGGCTCTACGTATAACATACTGAAACAAATGCAAAAATGAAGAATTAACTGCAAGGCTCCAACCACTTAGTGATACAGTCTTTTGAGTCTCTTGGGGTTATTAAACATAGCTTTGGGATGGTGTTATTGGGGAATGTCTGTCCTTGGGCCACTCTTGTAGGAAACCAGTAGTCAGTGACATAGTTATTTTATTAGTTTGGAACTTGGCTATAAAAAAAGCCCTGATGTTTTTTTATTTGATGTAGCATTTTTTAAAGTGTTTAGTGTTAAGAACCATGGGAGTGTAAGAGTACATGGGGTTCCAGTATGGACCCCTGTGGTGGTTGGAAGGGTGCCATGGGGGACCCCTATTGCATAGGTTTTAACTTTAAGTGCCATGGAGGTCCATAAGGTAGGAATAGTGATGTGGGGATCATTAAGGACCCTCATGCTCTAGGATTTAACTTTAGTTCTCACAGTGTTCCAAAGAGAACACCATGGATATACTTTAGATTACCATGGGGGTACATTGGGACCCCTCTGGTAATGGGTTAATGATTGGTGCTATGTGGGTCAAAATGGTTATACTTTACATTACTATGGCAGTCATGGTGTCCAAAAGGATCCCCATGGTTATGCTTTAATTGTGGGAAACCTGGGGGATACCCATCTCATAAAGAGTAGCGTGTACTAAGGGGGGGCGAGTAGCGTGTCATAACCAGAGGAGTCTGGCCATTCTCCCCTGGGTGTAACTGAGTATGTTTTACAGGATCCTCTTAGGTGGGGGACGTAGAATTGCTCTAGAATTTGCTTTTCAAAACCTCCTGTAGCTGTGGGTCAGTCTTCCAAGAATTCTTATAGGAGCCATGGAATGGAGGCCAAAGTTAGCAGTAAGTTGTATCACTATATTCAAAAAGCTACGTTCTTAAAGCACCATTATAGTTTATGAAAAAATTCACGTTTGTGACATATGCAATTAACATTAGCAGCATAAGTGATGAATATACAAATTAGAATGTTTGAAGAAATTTTAATATTTGGAGGCTGTGGATGTGTTGTGTAGAGGGTGTCCTCCCCCAAAAATACTCTCTTCCCCAATCATACACAGAAGAAGGAAGCTTGCAACAATAAATACAATTCTTGCTGCTCCAGAAATGTAAACGCCGCCTAACATGCACAACCTTCATGAAAGTATCATGGATGTCTATGAAGACCAACATTTATGTTTTCCTAGTTAAAAACTATTTTTACAAATTCTTTGCAACCAAGTTATGCTGTTTGACAGTTCTCAAATATACAGTATATATATATATATATATATATATATATATATATATATATATATATATATCACATATATAGTTGTGAGCATGCAGGTTGTTGCTAATGCTTGCAGGCTTGCTTGCTGGCAAGGAGCGCCAAAGACCCCCTACGACTTTACGACCGCCTACAACTTTCGGACCACAAATGCGGACCCTCGCGATGCGAGGGGCCGCATTTGTTGAGGTGAAGGCTCCCACGTCAGCTGCAATGAGCCGCAGCCTGGACTTACAATGGAAAATTTAAGGACTTAGCATCAAAAAATACGACACGCGGGACTTACGATCTCGCAAAAATACGACCTTAACGCCCGAACCGCGTGCACATGAAAACATTAAAAACACAATAAAAACACATCACCGCCGACCAAACAATAACAGGCTCGCAATGAGCGCCGAAGGATCTTAGACCACCAACAAAATTAATGTCTCGAACAAACAGCATTACCTGCCTTACAATCTTATTGCCGTAATTTTTTGACAGGCAAGTCGCTAGTATATATATATAAGTATATATATATATAAGTATATATATATATATATATATATATATATATATATATATATATACACATATTCATTGCAAAGTGCTTGTTTTATTTTTTTATTTCACTTTGTTTTATTAAAGATAAAATTTGTTCCATTAATTATTTTTACATTGCAATCAATTTTTTAATACGTAACATCATTTTGTATATAAGATTTTTGTTGTTGTTGTTTATACATGTCTCATTGTACTGTATTAGAAATGAGGAACCAATAAAAAAAAAAATTCTCTCTTTTCCAATAAAATTTAAAGCTGGCAAACATTTTTTGCCTGTGTGGTTTGCGCTCCCCTCCCCTTTTTTTTTAAACATCGGGGGGGGGGGGGGGGGGCGACGGGGGGTGACGTATTACATTGTTCAGTTTAAGCCCAGTTTTGCTAGAATAGTCCACTCATCACACTGAAAGCAATATACGCCACTGTTCTTCCTTCAAGGTGGGATGTGGTGGCTTAAAAAATCTGTTCTGGGAAGAGGACAAGTTGTTCATGTGTATGGCTAGTAGGCAGATGTCAATCGAGGGGGCTAGTGTTGTGTTTAACATAGTTGAGGATAATAGGGTAACTTTTTCCCACAGGTTTTGGGCTACTGGAGAACTCCACCAAATATGAATAAAATTACCCCTGGACTGGCATTCTCTAAAGCAGTTTCCACTCTCTTGGGGTTTAATTTTATGGGGCCGCTCTGGGGTGTAGTACGTTCAGTGGAGAACTTTTATTGATGATTCTAAAAGATTATAACTGAGAGCCCCTTGAGTGAGAGATGTAGGCATAAGTCTTCTTCCCATTTCATCACGAAGTATGGTTTCTGTTCTGTCATGGGAGCGTATAGAAACGTATATAAGGTGCCTATTATTCCCCTAGCTAGGAGGTTGTTTTTGCATGTTGATAAGAGCCAGGTACGGCTTAGGGTCTTGTCTATAGAGTTAATTGAATGTCTAAGCCTTAAATAGTTATAGACTTCATTTTGTGGGAGGTTAAATTGTCCCCTAAGTTGTTCATAGGATAGGATATTGTCATTTATATTCCAAGTGCCCATTCTATTTAAGTTTTTGGAAGTCCACCATTGTTTTGATACCTCATTAAAGTCTGAGAGTGTATTGGGTAAAGTGAATATTGAGACAAGGGGGGATAGGGTTTGGGGTTGTTGACATTTGGAGGTCACCCAGGTCCATGTGGCTAGTGTCATTTTTATTATTGGGTTTAGATGTTTTGGTAGAGATTGGAATTTATTTGGGATCCAAATGATGATATCCCAGGAATAAGGATGTATTTGAAAGTTTTCCATGAAGATCCATGCTGGTTGGTGCTTCACGGAGTAAGCGAGGGTGAAAAAAGCAATTTGAGCCGCTCTGAAGTAATTTCTTAAATTAGGGCATGAGAGTCCCCCTCTAGATTTATGCCTGTACATAATGGACTTTGCAATGTGGGATGATTTGTTCTGTCATATGAATCTAAAAATTTGGTTTTGAAATGTATCCAGTTCTTTAATGAATTGATGAAAGGTTGAATTCCTTCCTGACCCCAGATACTGGCGATTGGATTTCTTCCTGGATCAATACCCCCTCTCTAATCTTCCAGGCTAACCCTGAATATATTATTTAAAAATATATCCAATTCCTTTTTAAAGTTATCTATTGAATCAGCTGTCACCGCCTCCCTTGGTAGAGAATTCCCCAGATTAACTACCCTTACTGGGAAGAACCCTTTTCTTTCTTTAAGGTGGAATCTTTTTATTTCTAGGCTCAAAGGATGTCCTTGTGTCAATTGAATACATCTTGACACAAAAAGCTCCCTTGACAAATCTTTCTACTGACCCTGGATGTATAACTTATCCATAACCTAGCCCTATCCATTCCCCTTATTAGTTTTGTTGTTCTTCTCTGTACTTTTTACAGTTCTAAAATGTCCTTTTTATGAAGTGGTGCCCAAAACTGTACTCCATATTCCAAATGAGGGCGTACTAGGGATTTGTATAGTGGTAGAAATATATTTGCTTCCATTGCTTCTATACCCTTCTTAATACATGTTAATAGCTTATTTGCCTTTGCAGCTGCTGCTTGGCATTGAGAACTGTTATGTAGGTGGTTGTCCACAAACACTCCCAAATCTCTTCCAATATCTGATACACCTAGATTTTTTTCATTTGTTTTATTAAGTTTATAAATTGCATGGTTATTTTTCCTTCCCAGATGCATAACCTTACATTAATTAATATTTAATCTCATCTGCCATTTAATTGCCCATTTCTCTAATTTATGCAAATCCTTTTTTGAGGGAAGGTACATCATTTTCTGATTTAATTACCTTGCACAACTTCGTGTCATCAGCAAAAATGGAGACAATACTTTCCAGTCCTAATTCTAAGTGGTTAATAAATATGTTAAAAAGGAGAGGACCTAATACTGAACTCTGAGGAACCCCACTTACCACATCAGTCCAATCTGAGTATGTTCCATTTACAACAACTCTTTGCTTCCTATCTTTTAGCCAGCTTTCAATCCATGTGCATATATTTACTGCAATTCCTGTATCCCTTAGTTTGCACAATAGTCTCCCAAGTGGAACTGTAACAAAATCCTTTGCTAAATCTAAAAAGGCTACATTCACTGAGTTGCCTTGATCCAAGTTCCTACTAACCTCCTCATAGAAACTAATTAGATTTGTTTGACATGACCTATCCCTCATAAATCCATGTAGCCTCCAATTTATAATCCTGTTTGAAAAGACATATTCTTGTATTATTATTAGCGTTTATTTGTAACGCGCCAACATATTCCGTAGCGCTATACATAAGTTAAGTTACAGGCAATGGCAAGATTCACACATTGCAAAGAATGGACAGACCTGTCTTTGAGCTTGGAATCTGGTGTCCATAGCGCTTTCCCTAAAGCACCTTGCAGGATTGAAACTCGCAGACTTACAATCTAAAGGTTGAAGTGTGTATGTGGTACAGTAGGGAAAGCGTAGTGCTGAGCATGTTAGGGTGGAAGGTTATAACCCTGAGACAACGGGCTTGGGAGGTGGGAGTGATGATGGCATTGTTGACAGAGAGAGAGAGATGTGAGGAATTGAAGCTGTAGTAGAGGGTGGGAAGATTAAGAGTTCAGTCTTAGACATGTTGAGTTTCAGATGGTGGGTGGACATCCAAGAGGATATACTAGTATCCCTTATAACCCCTCTAAAAGCTTTCCTACTACAGAAGTAAGGCTTACAGGTCTATAATTCCCCAGATTTGCTCTTGCTCCCTTGTTAAATATAGGTATCACCTCTGCTTTTCTCCAGTCATCTGGTAGAGATCCTGTGTTGAGTGAATCTTGAAAAATTGGATATAATGTTTTGGCTCTTACAGAACCCAGTTCCCTCAATACCCGTGGATGTATTAACATTTATTTTTTCCAAACTCTTTTGGATTTCTTCCTGCGTTAACCAATTATTTTGTGATAGTAGTGTAGCCCCATTATGTTGCAGTGTCCTAGCCACAGGTACCTCCCTTGTATATATCGAAGAAAAGACCCTATTTAGCTCATCTGCCTTTTCCTGGTAACTAATTGTCAGACGGCCCATTTCACATCGTAATGCTCCTATAGCTTCCTTCCTGGTCTTCATCCCATTTATATACTTAAAAAATATTTTAGTCTTACTCTCCTTTGAAACTAATTTTTCATTTTCTGTTTTAGCCAGTCTAATAGCCCTTTTGCAAGCCTTATTGATTTCTTTGTAATCCCGAAAAGCAGTCTCTGTCCCCTATTGTTTGTATAATTTAAACACCTGTTTTTTACTCTGTATCTTGAGCTTTAAATCATTGTTAAGCCATGTCGGATGTAATTTACTTCTTTTACTTTTATTCCCACATGGTATATGCCGATGTATATGTATATTTGGTGCAGATTTAAATGTTGTCCATTTATATTCAGTATTTTTAACAGTCAGTTCTCTGTCCCAGTCTATACTTTGTATTGCTGCCCTTAGACAGTTAAAATCTGCCCTTTTAAAATTCAGAGTTTTTGTTGGCTGCTTACAGTTTTTTTTTTTTATTCAATCTCAAATGAGACTGTGTTGTGATCACTGATTCCCAAAGGTTGCCGTATTCCAACATTTCATACCATATCAATATTATTTGTGATTACTAAATCCAAGATAACTTAATTTCTAGTAGGCTCTTGTATAACCGTTTTAACGCTTTTTAACTATACCGACAAACATTCAGTATTATCACTAGTTCCAGCAAAAATATATTCTCTGACTATAGGCTTAAATTCAGGCTTAACATACAGACAAATCCCTCCTCCCCTTTTACCATTGCCCCTTTCTTTCCTAAATAGGTTATAACCATTCAGATTAACAGTCCAGTCATAAGAATCATCCCACCATATTTCAGTAATGCCTATTAAATCCCATTTCTCATTCACTGCTAATAATTCTAACTCTCCCATTTTTCCTGGCAAGCTTCTGGCATTAGCAAGCACCTTATGTTATGAGTCTATACTTCTGTAGTGCCTGCCACTATACTTGAGTTACTTAGCAGTTCCGGCCATATTGACTAAACTAAACCTCCCCCCATCTCCTCCCACATGACTAGTTAATACATTCCTTAACCCCTCTACACTTACTATCCCATTACTTCTATCTAGGTCCTCCCCTCACCTATTAGTTTAAAAATTCTCCCAGCCGTTCCCCTAGCACAGCAGCTCCCTTGTCATTAAGGTGCAATCCATCCCTGCTATAGACATTGTACCCAAGTGAGAAGTCAGCCCAGTGCTCTAAAAACCAAAACCCCTCCTTAGTGCACCATTTTTCTAGCCACGCATTAACCTCCCTAAGCTCCATCTGTCTCCCTGGGCTAGCATGTGGCACTGGTAGTATCTCAGAAAATACTACTTTGCAGGTCTCTTAAGCTTATTCCCTAATTCTCTAAAATCTTTCTTTAGGACACTCCATCTTCCACTAACTTTGTCATTGGTACCAACAAGTACCAAGACAGCCGGTTCATTTCCAGCCCCTCCCAGTAATTCATCTACCCGATCCACAACATGCAGTACCCGAGCACCATGGAGAAAGCAAACTGTTTGATTGTTGGGATCAGGGGGACAAATCACGCTTCCTACCTTACGAATAATAGAGTCCCCTACCACCAAAACCTGTCTGTTGCTCTGCCTATTCTGCCCTCCAACTCCTCCAGTACAACTGTTCTCCCGGCTGTTAGAGGGAACAGCTCTATCTGGCATTGCCATTCCTGAATGGACATCCCCAACAGTTTCACTCAATCTGGCAAATTTGTTGGCGCTTGCCAACTCAGAACTGGCCTGCCTCCTCCTATTCCCCCTGCTTCCTCTTCTAACTGTAACCCAGCTACCTCCCTGGACATCCTCAATAGCCCCAGCTCCCCCCTCCCTGCTAGGCCCAGCTAAACTGTGCACAATGAGCACCAACTCCCTTTCCAAGTGGAGCAATATCCTTAAGTGCTGCAATTCTCCTCCCCAGTTATTTAATCTGAGCTTCCGGAGAGCCAGCATGCTCACACCTCTGACAGAGGTAAGGACACTCGATCCTCTGTTCCAGTATTGCATACATATGACCGGATGTACACTGATTGAGGTTGCCACTAAACTGACTCATAATTACAAATTACAAAAAATACTACAATTTGACCCTTTTCTTTGAACTTCCTCCTGCAAACAGTCACACACAAGGCCCAAACTTATATGCAATTTTAACCCCGGGCAACCCTGATCTTGCTGGTGTTTTGAAGTTGCATGTGAAACATTATTAGTAAACCCCTCTCTGTATTCATATAAACAGTGAAATGACAATGACCTTCAACAACAGTTTGCATTGATAGTGGGATGCTCTGGATCAATTAATTAATTATTAATTTAAAACAATGTTGATTAATAATTAATTAACAATTAATGAACAACTAATTAATTAATAACTAATCCACATATTGCAGATCAGATGAGATCTTAAAAGGTTGAACTTGATGGACTGAAAGTCTTTTCTCAACCTTTATTACTATGTAACTATGTAACTATGTACTCAGTTCAACTTTTCATCAAGTTCAACCTTTTTAGATCTCCTCTGATCTGCAATATGTTGATTAATTGTTATTTGTTAATTGATATAGAGGAAGGCAAACAGAAAAAATAAACAATTAAACTTTGCCAATTGTCTCAAAAGTGGAAAAAAATATATAAAATTATTTCCTGATACTTGTGATCAGACTCCTCCATGGATCAATAGTCCATCTCTAATTATCCAGGATAACCCTGAATGCCCTTTTTATTTAAACATGTATCCAATCCCTTTTTAAACTTATCTATTGAATCTGCTGTCACCACCTCCTTTGGTAGAGAATTCAACAGATTAACCACCCTTACTGTGAAGAAACCTTTTCTTTCTTTAAGGTGAAATATGTTTACTTCTAATCTCAAAGGATGTCCTCTTGTCAGTTGAAAACCTCTTGGCACAAAAAGCTCACTTGACAAAGCCTTGTATTGACCCTGGATATATTTATATAAGGTTATCATGTCCCCTTTTAGATGCCTTTTTTTCTAGAGAAAATAAGTTTAATTTGGTTAGTCTTTCTTCATAACTTGGACTCTCCATTCCCCTTATTAGTTTTGTTGCCCTTCTCTGTACTTTTTAAAGCTCTACAATGTCCTTTTTTATAAAGTGGTGCCCAAAATTGTTCTCCATATTCCAAATGAGGGTGCACTAGTGATTTGTATAGTGGCAGAATTATATTTGCTTCCCTTGCTTCTATACCCTTCTTAATACATGTTAATATTTTACTTGCCTTTGCAGCTGCTGCATGGCATTGCACACTGTTATAGGTGGTTTTCCACAAGTACTCCTAAATCCCTTTCAATCTCTGATACCCCTAGATTCGCTCCATTAAGAATATTAATTACATGGTTTATTTTTCATCCCAGATGCATAACTTTACATTTATTCATATTAAATCTCATCTGCCATTTAGTTGCCCATTTCTCTAATTTATGCAAATCCATTTGGAGGGAAAGTACATCATTATCTGATTTAATTACCTTGCACAACTTAGTGTCATCAGCAAAAATGGAGACAATACTTTCCAATCCTACTTCTAAGTCAATAATAAATATGTTAAAATGGAGAGGACCTAATACTGAACCCTGATGAACCCTACTTACCACATTAGTCCAATCTGAGTATGTTCCATTTACAACAACCTTTTGCTTACTGTATTTAGGCAGCTCTCAATCCTTGAGCAGATATTTACTGCAATAACTGTATTCCTTAGTTTGCTTAATAGTCTCCCATGTGGCACTGTATCAAAAGCCTTTGTAAAATCCAAAAAGACTACATCCACTGAGTGGCCTTGATCCAAGTTCCTACTAACCTCTTCATAGAAACTATTTAGGTTTCTTTGACATGATCTATCCCTCATAAATCTGTGTTGATTCCTACTTATAATCCTGTTTAAATAGATATATTCTTGTATACTATACCTTATTAACCATTCTAAAATCTTTACCACTACAGAAGTGAGACCTACAGGTCTATAATTTCCTAAATTTGTTCTTGCTCCTTTCTTAAATACAGGTATCCACTCTGCTTTTCCCCAGTCATCCGGTAGAGACCCTGTGTTGAGTGAATCGTGAAAAATTAGATATAATGGTTTGGCTATTACATAGCCTAGTTCCCTCAGTACCCTTGGATGTATTCCATCAGGAGCTGTGGCTTTATTAATATTTATATTTTCCAGCCTCTTTTGAATTCCTTCCTTTCTTTCAGCAATTTTGTTTCCAACTTTGGATTCATCCAGGCCAACCTTACACATGATGTACTCTGCGCATAAGTTGAATAAATAAGGTGAAAATATACAATCTTGTCACACACCTTTTCCTATCTTGAACCATTATCCCATGTTCGGTTCTGACCGTGGCTTCTTGGTTCACATACAGATTCCTCATTAGGCGGGCAGTTGATCTGGTCCCTCCTTCTCTTTAAGAATTTGCCACGTTTTGTTGTGATCCACATAGTCAAAGGCTTTAGAATAGTCTATGAAGAAGAAGTAAATGTTTTTCTGGCACTCTTTTGTTTTCTCTATTATCCATCCGACATTGGAAATTTTATCTCTTGTGCCTCTCCTTCTGCGGAACCCGGCTGCCACATCTGGGAGTTCCCGGTCCATATATTGTTGGAGCCTAGCTTATAGAATCTTAAGCATTACCTTGCTGCCATGTGAAATGAGTGCAATATTTCAGTAATTGAAGCACTCTTTGGCACTGCCTTTTTGGGATTGGGATGTAGACTGACCTTTTCCAATCTATTGGCTACTGTTGCATTTTCCAGATTTGTTGGCATAAGGCAAGAAACACTTTCACTGCAGCATCTTGTAGAATTTTGAATAATTGCAATATATATCTACTCATGTATTGAGAGCTGTCTAAAAGACAGGAAGCAAAGCGTTGTTGTAAATGGAACATACTCAGATTGGACTAATGTGGTAAGTGGGGTTCCTCGGGGTACAGTATTAGGTCCTCTCCTTTTTAACATATTTATGAATGACTTAGAAGTAGGATTGGAAAGTATTGTCTCCATTTTTGCGGATAACATGAAGTTGTGCAATTAAATAAAAAAATGATGTAATTTCCCTCCAAAAGGGAATTGCATATATTAGAGAAATGGGCAACTAAATGGCAGATGATATTTAATATGAATAAATGTAGCAATGCAATTCATAATTTTCATGGAACAAATCTAGGGGTATCAGATAGTGAAAGGGATTTGGGAGTGATTGTGGACAACCACCAAGATAATAGTGCTCAATGCCAAGCAGTATCTGCAAAGTCAAGTAAAACACTACAATTAATAAGAAGGTTATAGAAGCTAGGGAAATCTCTAGTACACCCTCATTTGGAATATGGAGTACAATTTTGGGCATCACTTCTTAAAATTGACATTTTAGAGCTGGAAAAGGTACAGAGAAGGGCAACAAAACTAATAAGTGGAATGGAGGGGCTAAATTATGAAGAAAGACTAAGCAATCTAAACTTATTTTCTCTAGAAAAAAAGGCTCCTAAGAGGGGATTTGATTACCTTGTATAAATATATCCAGGGTCTCATTCAATTGCGATTTGGCCAATTGAATAGGGCTCTATATAAGCACATAGCATCTTTTTTACAGAAGTTTTTAGTTAGTGAAGACCTTGCTTTTGGTAGATGTTCACTAACTTTACACTTCTGTAAAGAAATATGCTATGTGCTTTTATAGAGCCCTATTCAATTGGCCAAATTGTAATTTAATGAGGCCCCCAGAGTCATGTGAACTTTTTATGCCAAAAAGTTTTCAACTGATAAGAGGATATCTTTTGAGGTTAGAAGTAAAGTGATTCCAAGTGATAGAAAATGGTTCTTCACAGTGAGAGTGGTGTATCTGATTAATTGTCTACCAAAGGAGGTGGTGACAGCATATTTGATAACTTTAAAAAGGTACTGGAGATATTTTTTTAATGAAAAGGGCATTCGGGGGTTATTCTGAATAACTAGAGAAGGAGTAGTGATCCAGGGAGGAACCTGATTGCCAGTATCTGGGGTCAGGAAGGGATTTTTTTTCTTTCAATGTTTTTCTTTTTCTGTTTGCCTTCATTTAACAATTAATAAAAAATTAACAATGAATTCACATATTACAAAGGTCAAAGGAGATCTAAAAGTGTTGAACTTGATGGACTAAATTTTCAATCTCTATTACTATGTAATTATATATATATCCCTTCCGCATTATGGATAAGCACGACCAGACACAAGATGTTATCGGCATGACTGAATGACTAAACAACAACAATATATAAAATATATATGTGCAGCAGGCATAAGCTTAAAGGAAACCATGTTTACAATGGTCTATGGATTGACAATTAATTATAAATAGTCCACATTAAAAAGATCAATAGAGATCTAAAAAGGTTGAACTTGATGGACTAACTCTTTATTCATCCTCCAATACTATACTATTAATAATTATTTAAGCAACAAATTAATTAATAACTAATCCGCACATTGCAGATCAGAGGAGAACTTAACAGGTTGATCTTGATGGACCGAAAGTCTTTTTTCAACCTTAATTACTATGTAACTATGTAACTATGAAGAGCAAGGCATTTGTGGGCACATTTGCATGTCCCTGCTCAGCTTCCCAGAATGCAGTGTAATAACTGTTTTTCTTGGAATTCTGAGCTGGAAGCAGGTTTTTTAACTTGTATTCGACATTCAAATGTGAGATTTTAATTACCCTGAAATAAACTGGATAAATGAGACCAGCAGTTCAGCTAAGGGGAGCAGGTTCTTGAGTACACTCAGAGATCATTATCTGGCCCAAGTTATACAAGAACCTACTAGAAATGAAGCTATCTTTGATTTAGTTTTCACAAATAACATCAATATGGTATCAAATATTGAAATAGGGCAACCTTTGGGAAACAGTGATCACAACACAGTCTCATTTCAGATTGAATAAAAAAAACATAACTGTAACGGGCTAATGAAAACTCTTAATTTTAAAAGGGCAGATTTTAACGTTCTAAGGGCAGTGATACAACGTATAGACTGGGACAGAGAACTGGCAGGTAAAAATACTGAACATAAATGGACAACGTTCAAATCCTTAGTAAATAAACATACACATCGGCATATACCATGTGGGAATAAAAGGTAGAAGGAGTAAATCACAACAGATGTGGCTTAGCAATGAATTAAAGATGAATTAAAGATGAAGATGAGGAGTAAAAAACAAGCATTTAAATTATACAAACAAGAGGGGACAGAGACTGCTTTACGCAAGTACAAGGAAATCAACAAGGCCTCCAAAAGGGCGATTAGACTGGCTAAAATCAAAAATGAAAAGTTAGTTGCAAAGGACAGTAAGACTAAACCTAAAATATTTTTTAAATATATTAATGGGAAGAAGGCCAGGAAGGAACATTACAATGTCATAATTAGTGAACAGGAAAAGGCAGATGAGCTAAATAGGTTATTTTCTTCGGTATACACAAGGGAGGTAGGGTCACTGCAACATAATGGGGCTACACTACCTTCACCAAATTACTGGTTATCGCATGAAGAAATCCAAAAGAAGTTGGAAAAAAATTAATGTTAAAAAAGCCCCAGGTCCTGATGGAATACATCCAAGGGTAATGAGGGAGCTTGGTTCTGTAATAGTCAAACCATTATATCTATTTTTTCAGGATTCACTCAACACAGGGTCTCTACCAGATGACTGGAGAAAAGCAGAGGTGATACCTATATGTAAGAAGGGAGCAAGATCAAATCTGGGGAATTATAGACCAGTGAGTCTCACTTCGGTAGTGGGAAAGCTTTTAGAAGGGTTAATAATGTATAATATACAGGAGTATATCTATTCAAACAGGATTATAAGTAGGTGACAACATGGATTTATGAAGGATAGGTCATGTCAAACAAACCTAATTACTTTCTATGAGGAGGTTAGTAGGAACTTGGATCAAGGCCACTCAGTGGATGTAGTCTATTTGGATTTTGCAAAGGCTTTTGATACAGTGACACATGGGAGACTATTGAGCAAACTAAGGGATACAGGAATTGCCATAAATATTTGCTTATGGATTGAGAGCTGGCTAAAAGACAGGAAGCAAAAGGTTGTTGTAAATGGAACATACTCAGATTGGACTAATGTGGTAAGTGGGGTTCCCCAGGGTTCAGTATTAGGTCCCCTAATTTTTAACATATTTATTAATGACTTGGAAGTGGTATTGGAGTGTGATGTCTCCATTTTTGCTGATGACACAAAGTTGCGCAAGGTAATCTAGGGGTAGCAGATATTGAAAGGGATTTGGGAGTACTTATGGACAACCGCCTAGGTAACAGTGCTCAATGTCAAGCAGCTTCTGCAAAGGCAAGTAACATATTAGCATCTATTAAGAAGGGTATAGAAGCAAGGGAAGCAAATGTAATTCTCCCACTATACAAATCCCTAGTACGCCCTCACTTGGAATATGGAGTACAATTTTGGGCACCACAACATAAAAAGGACTGGAGAGCTGGAAAAAGTACAGAGAAGGGCAACAAAGCTAATAAAGGGAATGGAGAGGCTAAGTTATGAAGAAAGACTAACCAAATTAAACTTACTTACTCTAGAAAAAAGGCGTCTAAGAGGGGATAGGATTACCTTATAAAAATATATCCAGGGTCAATACAAGGCTTTGTCAAGGGAACTTTTTTGTGCCAAAAATGGTTTTCAACTGACAAAGGGACATCCTTTGAGATTAGAAGTAAAAAGATTTCACCTTAACGAAAGAAAACGGTTCTTCACATGGTTGGAGCATAGACTTGGAGCATAGACTTGAAGCACTGTAATAGTTACTGGCTTGCCTTGAATATGCATTGAAATCATTCTGTTACTTATTGGGTTGTAAACAAGCACTTTCTTGGCCATCCGTTGATTGACTATGAGGGCTACTCCCTTTCTTCTGTGGGCTTCTTGACCACAGTAGAAGATCTGGTGGTTGTCTGATGTGAAATGTCCCATTCCAATCCATTTGTGTTCACTATTTCCCAGGTTATTATTGTTTGACCACGTCCAGTTTGCCTTAGTTCATGGTTGTAACATTCTAGGTTCTTATGCTGAATTGTCTCCCAACACATCTGTAGCTGGGTGTCCTTTGGGCTTTTGCCCAACCACTTTATTAGATCTGGTGCTACTCATACTAGCCCTCTGCTCTTCCTCAGTAGTGTGGTAGGCACCTTCTGACCTGAGGGGCTCAACCTCCAGTGCCATATCATTATGCCTCTGGCTGTGCTTGTCAATAAAGTTATCTTGGTAAAGTTACGGGAGTGAGTTGCCAGTTCCTTCTCCAGGGAACCTTGATTTGTCAGACCTCTCTGCTATGACCCGCTCATCTTGGGTGACATTACATTGTATAGCTCACAGTTTCACTGAGGTACACAAGCCCCTTCGCCATGACAAAGTAGCAATCCAAAAGGGTACTCATATATACATTGACACAATACATTTTTAACCATATTATAGTTTGTTTGATAACTCTGCTATTTGTTACATTTAAATGTTCTTAGCAAGTGATACGTTGCATAAATAATTTGATTTGGTTAAAAAGAGCAAATTCAACTTCATTGAAGTACACAAGACAAGGTAGCAATCCAGAAAGGGAATTTAACATGTATACAACATCAAATCTGGCATCTAGACGAACAACGACCAATCAGAAGACCTGACCTTGCTCTGATAAATGATGACATTTTAGAATAGAATCTGATGCTATTTTGAGGCTGTAGGTCACTGATGGGCAAGCTATTTCACTTGAATGGCCTCATACTCGGCCCCTGAGTCCTTAAAAAAACAATATTGGAAATATCTCTGTTGGAAAGGTATTCATTAGTAAAAGAGGTAAAGATAATGAGGAGTGCCATGACTACATTGTTAAAGGACTGATATTGCCAGTAATTAGGGATATGGCCAAGGGAGCATGACATTGTCGCACTGGGATTATGTATTATTGTGTGTGGTTATATATTGCCTGTACATGGTTATTATGTATCCTAGTTATAAGATATTATAAGAGGGAAAATTGTGATATAGAAATGATAAAAATGCTCTGCACAGAAGTTAGCTGCAGATCATTGCACCTTCACACATACAGACCATGAATCAAGGCAGATTACTGCTCCTTAGCAGTTCTGAGCTTTACATCAAGGTTTTCTGCCTTAGCTAACCATGGACATCTGGCCTATCGTTTAGATATCTGATGAGTGTTATCTCAATTGTTAAAGCAATCAAGGCTACGAGGCAGATGTGTTTCATCACACACATACACAAAGGTACACAAGGGTGTGGTATGGGACAGTATAAATATGTTGATTTGATAAATCAATAAAGGTTCAGTTCTAGTTTTCACATATTTAAGGTGTGAGACTGTTTCTGTGTTTTGTATCCTGAATTGGGGAGTGGTCTTGCCATAGGCCACTAGCAACCTGTATCCAGTATTGTCTGCCTGTACCTTTGGGCATTGCCCTCTTCAAAAGCCATTCTGCTGGCGTAGGTTTGAACTAGGTTAATATCAAGCCCCCTTGAAGAAGCAGATTGTGACAAGGAGTTTTTAGGAGTACAACTGGATGTTATTGGCTAGTTTTAGAGAGAGGTAAAAAATATATAATTGAAAACAGCAATGCTCTCTCACTCCAGTAAACTGGTGCCACATGAGAAATTCCTGAGGGCCACATATGGCCTCGAGCCCATCTGTTGCCCACCATTGCTGTAGGTGCGGCTAGCTTCTGGTAGATCAATCTAAGGGCTCTTGACATGTACAGGGCTCTTGACATGTGCTCAAGCACCATAATAAGTGGTTATGCTTTCCTCCTATAACTGGTAGGGAGCACTTTGGTAACTTAACCTTTATTAGTGTTAGCAATATTTGTTTCCCTTCTCCCTTAGCATGATTAATCGTCAACCTGATCCAGCAGCAAAGCAATATTCCTGCATAGAATATCTCCAAATGTCCAAGGGGTCACAGTGCTGTGCAGAATCAAAACAAATAGTAGTAATATTGGGTAATGGTAGATATACTCTTGAATAAATCCCAGTATCTAGGACTAATATATGGATTTTCTCTGTAAAATAAGAAAGCATTAATGCTTAAAGTGGCAACACAGAGCTTTAATAGAGGGTATCATTTGAAACTATAGATAATAAAAGGTCAATTTAATGTTATTTTTTTTTTTTAAATGAATTTTTCTACATTGAAATTTGCATGTTTTGTCCATTGTCTTCTATGTAGTCTTCTATGTAGTCACCAGGGTATGAGCAAGCCTAGTCTTTCCCGGTACAGCCAACTGCACAAAGAACAATGGGCAAAATGCCTCAGGAGCAAATCAAGTAATTAAGGAAATGATATCTAATTAACCAAAGATTAGAATCTTGTTTAGCTGACTGAAAGCTAAGTATTACAAACTTCAGTGTTAGTTTACTACAGGACAATCCATTTTTTACAGAATTCAATTGATAAATCACTTGTTATTAATAGTAGGTTTACATTTTACCATACATTGAATCTCTGTTTTGTTTAAAGGAACACTTTACAATTAAAAAAATATTTACATATGAAAGCTTAGTCTACCAAATTAGGCAAGTAATAGTCATAAAGCTAGTTTTTAATTAAACTTGAACAAGAAATGATTTAACACTAACACCAACAAGACATATTTCACATACATATAACTGTAAAGTAATAATGAGAATTCAAAAATCTAAAAGTTGTAAAATGATTTGGTGTGCACAGTGGCAAAGATAGAATTACAAGGACACATCCTTTCTACTATGGATGGCTAACTGACACTTTGGGAGTTAATAAAAAATTCCCCCACAAGGACATGTCTGCTCACCACAAACAATAGAGGCTTGTATGCATTAGGAAGGAATCTCTACTGATGACATTGACACTGTAAAAACTGTAAACCACCACAGATTAATTAATGTGTGTCAGGACTAAGGGCTCCATCCAATTGGCCAAATTGCAATTACTGGAGCCCGTAATGTAGCCTCTAAAAGTTACTGATATTCAATTGGCCTCTTCTAGCTACCCACAAATTGATTTGCAGGTTACAACAATCCTGCCGGTTATCCACATCAGAACTCCAACCCATCTCCACCTTTAATTTTTCAAGGCAACAAAAGTTACAATCGCTAAAATTGCAAATTGCGATCCAATTGCAACAATTCTACAAGGTTGCATTTATTTCAAACATGTAAATGGCAAAAATAACAAATAATATTATGGGTTCCCAATAGAACTTGCAAATGGGTTAAACACCTGTTCTTAACACTGCAAAAGCAAATATAAACACACTAATGTACTTTAAAATACTGGGAAAGCAATGGAAGGCATTAGAAATAATTATACAACAATCCCCAAGGAACAAATAGGCCTCAAAAAATATTGTATTTCTTTTAATAATTGTGAATGGTCATGCATATGTCAATATGAAAAGTGTTGCTGCAAGATGCATAAAGCAATAAAGGCACACTATATGACTAAATAGCAAAACAAAAACACGAAACTGTCTGACAAATGAACCTTTACACTCACAGAGGCTCAAATATGGACCCTAAAAATAATAGTTACATAGTTACACAGGATTTGAGGTTGCATAAAGACTGTTACTCCATCGAGTTCAACCGTTTTATATATTTTCTGATCCTTTTAATATGTGGACTATCTGTTAATAATTGTTAATTGATCCAGAGGAAGGCCAACAGAAAAAAAAAAAAAACATTGAAACTTTGCAAATTGTCTCATAAGGGAAAAAAAGAAAAATTCCTTCCTGACACCAGAGACTGACGATCAAATTTCTCCCTGGATCAATATTCCTTCACTAGTTATCTAGGATAACCTTGAATGCCCTCTTTATTCAAAAATATATCTAACGCCTTTTTAAAATTATCTATCCAATTTGCGGTCACCACCTTCTTTGGTAGAGAATTCCACAGTTCAACCACCCTAACTGTGAAGAACACTTTTCTTTTTTTTAAATGAATCGTTTTTCCTCTAACCTCAAGGGATGTCTTCTCGTCAGTTGAAAACCTCTTGGCACAAAAAGTTCACTTGACAAAGCCTTATATTGACCCTGGATGTACTTAAATAAAGTAATCATATCCCCTCGTAGACACCTTTTTTTTAGGGAAAATAAGTTTAATTTGGTTAGTCTTTCTTCATAACTTAGCCCTTCCATTCCCCTTTCCGTTTTGTTGCCCTTCTCTGTACTTTTTCCAGCTCTAAAATGTCCTTTTTATGAAGTGGTGCCCAAAATTGCACTCCATATTCCAAATGAGGGCTTACTAGGGATTTGTACAGTCAATACATGCTACTATTTTTCTTGATGCAAGCTAATATTTGACTTGCCCTTGCAGCTGCTGCTTACCTAGGTGGTTGTCCACAAGTATTCCCAAATCCCTTTCAAAATCAGATACTGCTAGATTTACTCCATTAAGATTATAAATTGCATGGCTATTTTTCCTACCCAAATGCATAACCTTACATTTATTTGTATAAAATCTAATCTGCCTTTTAGCAGCCCATTTCTCTAATTTATGCAAGTCCCTTTGTAGGGAAAGTACATCATTATCTGATTTAAATATCTTGCAAAACGTAGTGTCATCAGCAAAAATGGAGACACTACTTTTGAGTCCTACTTCTATGTCATTAATAAATATGTTAAAAAGGAGAGAACCAAATACTGAACCCTGAGGAACCCCACTTACCACATAAGTCCAATCGGAGTATGTTCCATTTACCACAACCCTTTGCTTTCTGTCTTTTAGCCAGCTCTCAATCCATGAGCAGATATTTACTGTAATTCCTGTATCCCTTAGTTTGCTCACTAGTAATAGATTCAGTTACATATGTCACTCATCAGATCTATAATGGAAAAATAACCGGTGGCAAAATTACACCACTACATGAAATATATCAAGTACCAGGGGAACATACACCTCAAATACACATGGAGGCTGTGCAGAGGCACGTGGAGCAACAGCAAACTCACCTCCATCAGGGCCAATATCGGCCACGCCCATCCGGGAAAGACCCAGGCCATTGCTGGTGGGCATGTGCCATGATGTATACCCATTTGGTCACATCCCATTATGTTTTGCTATTTATCAATTTACATTTGTGTGGTGTATGTTCCCATGGTCCCCTTCTGGATTGCTAAGTGGTGTTGGTGAAGGGGCTTGTGTACTTACAATAAGCTGTGAGCTATACCATGTAGGGCCACTGTAGGTGGGCAGGTCATAGCAGATAGGTCAGACAAATCACAGTCCACTATAGAAGGAACTGGCAACTACACACACCTGACAACCTCCAGTATCTTTGGCATGCAAACCTTGTGGAACAGCACAGGCCTAGCTAAATGTGCTGCAGTCCTGTCACAGACTGAGTAGAGAAATACCATAGATCGGTTTAGGTCTAGACCCTCTCCCTATGTTAAAACGTCTAATATACAGAAGCACAGGTAGGGCTCAAGAGGTGAGGAGTGAGACTTCTTCTAAACTCATTGGTATTACAGGACATGTGGCAGTGAAGTTAGTCTTACTGTGCATCTGTATACCTAGAAGTGTTAATATGGGCACATGGAAGGGAAAGTGATTGAGGAGAGAGAATGGGGAGGGGAAAGAAGAGAGAGACAGGGTAGAAATGGGAGGAGACATGGGGATAGAAAGGGCAAGGAAAGAGAGTAGAGGGAGGGTATTCATCTACCACACACAAACACACACAAATGTATATTTACTAGCGACTTGCCCATCAAAAAAAAACGGCAGTGAGATGTGTATGTTTGGAAAGTTGTTTAGTTATTAATATACGTATTTGACACTTGTAAAGTTTTAGTTATGATGAAATAAGTACTATTGTGATATTAAACATGTTAATTTTTGTAAAATGTTCTTTTGGTCAACAGTAACTGTTAAAGCATTTTGTATTAAAAGTATTACCATTTGAATGTAAGAGCACTTGAACTTTAAATTAATCAGTATTGTAAACTTGAGGTAATGTTTTTTTAACATGCAAGTTCTATCTCAAGAATTGTTAACTTAAATATACATTGAATCCAGAGGAAGGCAAACAGTAAAAACCCTCCTTGAAACGTAGCCAATTGTATCAGAGAGGGAAAAAAATGAATTCCTTGCTGACCCCATTAACTGGCGATCAGATTACTCCCTGGATTAATGTTTAACATAAAAGACAACATTTACATTGTGATTTAAAACGTGGTTGAGCTGTTAACATGAACTTTGTAATATGCCTAAGTAAGGAACTTGAAAGTATATTTTTTGAAACTTGAACTTTCTTATCTGTCTAAGTAAGGAACTTGAAAGTATATATTTTTAAACTTGAACTTTCTTATCTGTCTAAGTAAGGAACTTGAAAATATTTTTTTCAAACTTGTAACATTAGAAACAGTAACATAGTTAATTAACATTTTAACATAATTTGTGAAAATAATGCAAGGCAAGTGTTTTGTGAGGCTAATCATCCATTAACAGTACTTCCATTAATTATGACTGAATTGTTTATTGATTTATATTTTTCAATGGTTGACCTTTGTTTGTTGCTGTAGTAATTGTTTTAAATCGCACATATAGTTTGGTCTGGGGAAAAGTGGTTCTCTAAAAAGAGAACGCAAGAACTTAAACTTGTTGCACGCTGTGTAAGCACTGTTCTGTATGTGTTTGACAATTTAATGTAGTTTAACAGGAAAATATTGTTTTTGTTAATGTAATTTCTATTGCGTAATAATGACCTTTTGAAGGGAACGGACATTTATGTGTATTTGTTTTAAAAATGTGGTGGTTATATTGTGTTTTTTTATATTTTTGCATTCGCTTTTAAATTTGTTTTGCATGGCTTTTGTTTGTTTAATGAAAAGTTAAAGTACTTCATAGTAGACAATGTTTTTAGTAAAAATACGTCCATCTTCTAATAAATCACCTTGACTTTCATTCTTTTCAATGTAAACTTTAATAGCCTGTGGATTTTTGCACCGTGATAAGGCAACGTACAATTGGCCATGTGCAAATACTGGTTGTTAGCTGCAAAATATGTGGTGGCATTCCAGAAGGAGTTAGTGAGTTTATGAATTCAGTGGAAAAGTTTGCCTGACTTTCTTTGTCATCAGCAAGTACAGAATCAGCACTGTGATAATTTCTTTGTGGTTCATTAATTTGTTTAAAGACTTCCTTTTTGAGGATTAATGCGTCCTTATTTTTACACGTTAGTATGACTTGGTTGGCAAGCTCTGAATATTCCTGGTTATTTATGCTACCTTCAAATATAGCCGATATAAGATCTTGGTGACAAATCATATGAGGTGGGATCTGCACAGCGTCGTCAGGTAAATTTAGTATTTTTTCTGTTCTGCCTTTCCCAATTTTAATGAGCCAATCATTGAAATCAGTTTGGCCTTCTGATCTCATATTTTGTTGCAGTTGAAGATGGGTAAAATGTTTCCATAGTGTGCTTGACTTTATACAGGTTTCAATAAGGTCAGTACAGGTTTCAATAAGGTCAGTTCAACGACAGGTAATGTTTGTCTAAAATCGCCATAACAACATTACCTTTCCACCAAATGGCAAAGTATTATCCATGACTTCATGAAGCAAACGGTCAATACATTGGAGGGCATGGCATGACATCATTGTGGCCTCATCTATTATAATTAATTTACTTTTTTTTTTTTTTTTTCTTGTAATGATGACATGCGAATATCTGACACAGAGGTTTCTAAAATGGGCACTGGCAGTTTAAAGCCACTATGTACAGTTCTTCCACCTTCTAACAAAAGTGCAGCAATTCCAGTAGTGACAAATAGCAGTGTTTTTTGACCTTGTGCTCGTACAAAACTCATTAAAAAATTATATAGATAGGTTTTTCCTGATCTGCCAGGTCCATCAAGATAGAAATAACTCTCTTTGACCATATCATCATATATTGCATTTTTAATGGTATTAAATGCTTGCAATTGTAACGTATTTAAAGTTGCAAGTCTTTCGTCTGTTCTTTCTACTTGTAGTTGAATGTCATAGTCTTCAAAGTTTATGACATCTATAAGACCGAGATCAGGCAAATTAAAACTTGCACAACTTAATCCATGAGTTAAAAATACTTCTTGGATTTCCATTAACGCTTTTAAGTGTGCAATATGTTAATTGTATCGTTGCATAAAGTCTTCAGCCATATTACTTTTAAATGTGTCCCACAAAGCTAATGCATTTGGAGCATTTTAGAAGATACAAATAAATGCAAATTGTTCTCTCATCTACCGTGGCATTTGACATAGTGCTGCTTCTTCTAGACATCTTTCCCATTCTGTATCATCAGCTAGTAAGTTTCTATGTCTTGTAGCTAAATGGAAGGATTCATATACTATGTCATTAACAGTTCTTAAGTGTTCAAAACTTTGTGCTCCAAGAACATTTAAAAGTAATAGTCGTAAGCAGAAACGTTCAAGATCTCTTGGACTGACTGTGTAAATTCTTGGGATTATTTTATTTCCTCTGCTTTTTCTAGGTCTCCATATTCCATTCACAAAAACATAGTGATATGGAATTTCAATATATAAGAATTGTGTTGCTTCTGAATCTGTCGGATTTAATTCAAACCAGGCAGTTAGTGTAGTGTGTAGATGTTCACTTTGGGCCAATGCATTACTTTCATTTCCAGCATGGATATACACTAAATGTCTTTGTAGCAAATGTACTGCTAATCTATATACTGCATGTGATCTAGCATGCATTTCAAATTTTAAAAGGCGCCACATAGCTTCTGCTGCACTTATGTAGCGAGCATCTACATGAGATGCAAGTTCATCATGTACTAACTCAGTGCTTTAAGGGTTGTCTGCACTTTTGACGACTACAGTAGCTGCATCATAGCCTTTGTAAATATATTTGTACACATATTTAATGGATTTGATGGAAGTGCAGGCTTCTACATTAATGTGTGCGTTATACTTCATCAGTAAATGTGGATTGTAGGGTACTACATATCTATTGTCAACTTTCTTTCCACGAATAATGGCACTATCTCCTTCTCTTCTTTTATAAAGTGGATAGCCATCACAATTGGCATACGTTTTGTCTCTATAATCTTTTGGAAAATCTTTGGAGGATTTATTATTTTCCATACATGGTGATTGTGGATTAGCGGCACCACAGGGTCAATGAATCATGCGATGAGTAACAATCTCATAAAGTCTACCATATAGTTCTGGATCTGGTAGTTCAGCAACAATGACTGCATCCACGTTGTCAGAAGTATCTAATTTATCTTTTTCTTGAAGTATTATGAGAAGATGTGCACGTGGAAGGCCTCTTTTTTTTTTAATTCAATGGTATATACATAAGCAAGACATTTGCCAAATAAGTGACTTATAGTGATGTCACGTATTAATTCATTTAATTTAATCTTAAAAACTCTGGATACTAAATCTGGTCTATCGGAAGGACTTTGGACAAGAAGTAAATTTTGTGTCATTTCTGGCCATTGGGGATTACATGTAAATGTAAGAAATAAATCGGGTTTGCCAAATTTGGTGACAATAGCCATAGCATCATTGTATCTTTCTCTCATATTTCGAGGAGATCCTTGAAAGGAAGATAGTAAAAGGATGGCTTTGCCAGCTGTCATGTCTCTGCTTGTAGCCACCTCAGCAACATAGTCCATTAGTCCACAATATTGTTCTACACATAGTTTATCTTGTTGATATTTTATAAAGTTTAAATTATTGGCCTCAACTTGCAAATAGGAATCAATAATCCATTGTTGTGTTAGTTTTCCACCAGATAAAATTGGATTAAATGTATTTCGAATGGCAATTTGAGGTACTTTAAATTCAAGCATAGAAACATTATTTCGGATTCTGGCTTTAGCATTTGGGTAACTGTGAAGTGTTAATTTTGGTTGCCAACCTGCTTCTCCGTGTGGGAAAAAATGGGATATGCCATTGGATCTAAATTTGGACTAAAGATACTGATATTAATGAATGGTTGCTCCTCATTTCTGGGATATATTCTAATGTCTCTTTGAAATGGTGGTTCTCCTTCATCATTTTATCAGTATGTCTATCTCTTTTAAGCACCATATTGACCTTTGGGATTGGTAATTGATGTCTTTGTGCATGAAGTTGTTGTTTATTTTCTACTTCTGCCAATTTTTTATAAGCTTTAGTGTAGGGGTTATTGGCCGTAATGTTATCTAGCTCTATAAAAACACTGGGTAAGCATTTTTTATTTTCTTGCAGCTGCATACATTAGTCAACAGCTTCCATTGTATCTAGGACAAATAGTTGAGAAAATCTTTGCTCTCCTTCCTCTGGATGTAAATGTGAAGTCCGATGGTAAATTTGGCGTTGGACTTTAAAACAGTAAGGACCAAGTCGTGGTACATTATCAGCTAATGTTGCCCCAATAGATGCAAAGGATATGGCACTATTGTAGGATCTTATGTTTGTCTTAAAATGTTTGTAGTTTGGAAAAGTAGGTTCAGTCATAATGTTTTGTAAATAGATTGGAAATTCTTTTCTTTCTGGAACTTTGACCTTGCCTTTTTGACAGCAACTAATAAATTGGCCATCTCTGGGTCTCTCCTGTTTAAAATGATAAGCCTCACAAAACTGACATTGAGTATTCATGTCCCCTACAATTATGAACCTCTACTGCTAAAGACTTGTGTAAAGGACAATTTGCAAAGCATATATCAGTTTCATTTTCAAATTTATCAGGTGAAATGTCATGTGATATTTCAGGAACAGGTTCTAAATGCATTGTTTTTTTGGTGGCTTTTTTTGGTATATCTTTTATTGGTTTAGGTAAAATGTCATGTAATGTTTCAGGAAGAGGTTCTAAATGCTTTGTTTTTTTGGTGTCTTTTTTTGGTATATCTTTAATTTTACATGTCATCTGATGTTTCAGGAACAGGTTCTAAATGCTTTGTTTGCTTAGTAGCTGTTTTTGGTGTATCTTTAATTTTAGCAGGCGATAGTCTTTTCCTTGCAATTCTTTTGCGTTCTTTTTCTCGTCGAATTTCCTTCTGCTCCGGTGTCTGCTGGCTGGCCAATCTCTGTTGTCGTTCTCTAGCTTGCCGTCTCATCTTTTCTTGTTTGCTCTCGTTATCAGCCATGTTAATCTGTAAAAAAAAATAATGTATCATTAGTTTATTTTGAGATGTTAAGTTTGTTTTTTAAATTCTTTATTATCAACAGTTTGTTTCTATGTGATTGTAGTTCATTGTAGCGGTACTTTCTTTGTATTAATAAATAAGTGTTTTTTATTTTTTTGCTTTTACTTTCTGTCGTAGGTTGTAATTTTTGCCTTACATGCATAGCACACTCAAGGTAATTACACTATAGATAGCTGCTTCTAGATGTAGTAGGTGTATAGTGTTAATTGAATTGAAACAATTTTTGTGTTGTACTTTTGGCTTATAGGCATAGTAGAGGGCAGAAATTAGTCTTTGTAATTTATCGTACAGGGGATTGTTATAATAGTATTTTTATATTCTATTTAAAGGCTTATATGTTGGGGCTGTGAAAATGTTTCTATTGTTGTTTTTTGGGTGTTAGTACTATTTGTTGTAGTATTGTATTTTATGTGTGTGGTTAGTTTTTATGCTTAATATTGTACATTAGGACTGGTAATTGAGAATTAAAAATGTTATTTAGTCTGTGTTTTGAGACTTGTGTGGACTATGCTGTTTTCTGTTGTTTTTTTTTTGGCTTGATTGAAGTTTGGATTTACTGTTAAATATTGTTGTCCGTAAAAGACAAATAAGAGGTAAATGAGAAATGTGTCAGTTATATTTTGGTAAAGGTTATAGTTAGTGGTTGCTAATCTTTTTTTTTCTGTTGACATGGATGCAGAGCAAACATGTTTATTTAGTTTTCTCTTTTTTTACTTGTTATACTGTACCTTGGTTGAAGTGTGATTTCAAGCAGAATCTTTGTTGGTCCGCTGTTGTAAGTCTTCGTCCGATGCTCTTCACGCATTGTCTGTTGTAAAAGAAAAAGTAAAATGTTATTTTATTTTAATGTATTTGTAATGAATAGCATATTTCATTCTTTTGGTCTATTCTATCTGTTATGGTGAATTTTTCTGCTATGCTGTTTTTTGTGCAACCTTTTAAAATACTTTAATTGTATTTGTATATTAGAGTTATACTTTTTTTTACTGTAATTATTAATGTTTTTACTATTTTGGGTATGATCACAATGTTATTAGCATTATCCTGTTTTGTGTCCACCACTTTTGTTATGCTTATTTAGGCTTCTTTGTAAGGCTTATAGGTTCTTAAACAGTAAAGAAGAATATTAATTAACTTTTTTATCTGTTTGTGTGATTTTTGGTTCAATCCTGTTTTGTGTTCACCATATATTGCATACTTTATTTGCTTAATTAGTCTTCTATTTTGGATATGCTCACAATGTTTTTAGCAATATCCTGTTTTGTGTCCACCACTTTTGGTATGCTTATTTAGGCTTCTTTGTAAAGCTTATAGGTTCTTAAACAGTAAAGAAGAATATTATTTAACTTTTCTATCTGTTTGTGTGATTTTTAGTACAATCCTGTTTTGTGTCCACCATATTTTGCATACTTTATTTGCTTCTTTAGTCTTCTTTATGAGTATTAAATGATGTTGGACAGTAAAAATGAATGTTAATTGCCTTTTCTATATCATGGTAGGCTTTTTTGTTTTATCCTGTTTTGTGTTCACCACTTTTTGGTTGCTGCATTTGGCTTGTGGGTGATGGTTGGAGGTTATTTTACAGTAAAGAGGAAGGATACTTTTGTTTTATGTATGTTGCTAATGTTTCGGATGCTATACTGTTTTGTGGCCACCTCTTTTTTTTTTTTCTACGAAACTGTCTTTCTTTGTAAATTGTATAGGTGTTTGTGAAGTTTGTTGAACTGTGTTGTTTTAGTCTTTATTAAATTTGTATTTTTTATTTTTTTTTACTTTTAATTTTTATATTTGCGGCCATTAAACATATATATTTACTTTTTTTTTCTACTTCTTATACTATACCTTGATTGAAGTGTTGTTCTTGTCCGAATGACAGAGGGTCCCCTCCTGCCAATCTTAATCCACCAGTCTTCTTGTAGTGTCTGTTTGAAAAAGAAAGTTAAATGGTTAATTGTATATTTCTTCTTTTTGATTTAGCAAAGCATGGTCTTTTTCAGCATGTAATGTATTTTTCTATCTTACCTCTTCTTCTTTCTTTGTGTTTTTTAAAAGTAATTCTCTTTGACAGTCCACGGTGCAAATTCTTGAGTGACGCTGTTGATGCAGAGTCTGTTTGAATAGTGAAAAAAGGGGAAAGATTCAGTTTCAGGTTACATATTAGTGTCATATTATTTTTTGCTATGAGTTGCAGTAAATTAATGTAATTTAAATATATTTAACTATAATTAGTTTCGGTTAACATTAGTTTGTTGTAGGGCCTATACACATAAATGTGCGTGTCACATGTCACTATACATGAATCACATTTTCATAGTTAAAGTTGGTATTTTTTTTTTGTTTTTTGTTTGCTGTCTTGGTAATAAAATGTAATATATTATAGCTTACCTCTCAGTTGTAATTTGCACAGTGTGAAGTAGGAAATTAGGAAATAATTCTCTTCTCAAGTAACAGCAGCAGTTAACTATCCAGTCACTCCGTTCATCACCTAAATAGAAATGTAGAATTTTCTGGAAAGTAGGCAGTATTTATAAACTTGAAGGTGCCTCAGACCGTTAGAACGCAATACGCATGCGCTATTTGCGTTCCAGCGTACAATTTGTGTTCAATCCGCCATTTTATGGGTAGTAGTTTTCAAAATGGTGGTTAATATCAGTGTGGTACATGCCACATAGTATGTGTTACATACCTCATAAAGTTGACTGTAGCGTTGTTTCAGTTTTGCGAGTCACTGTAGCATTGTTGCGTCTGTAGCCTCAATTTCGTTTTCTTCTGCGACCATTTTTTCTCTCGCTTAGGTGATTTTCGGCAGTTTAAATTCGTTTTTTTGGACTTAAATGGATGTGTAAATTCACTTTTCGAGGTGCTGGATGCCCCCCTTGCTGTAAGTAAGCTTTTTATGTGTTCGTTGTGTTTATTTATTGTGTTTCTGATGTTTTCATGCGTGCCGTTTTTTGCGCGTTCGGAATGGCGCGTCACGTATTTTTTTGCGAGGGACGCAGTTGTTTTTTTTTCTAAGTCGTGCGTGTTTTTAACCGCGGGACGCAGTTGTTTATTTTTCTAAATGGTGCGTGTGTGTGTTTTTAACCGCGTGTGAGGCACCTTTGAGCCTCCACCTCAGTAAATGCGGCCCCTCGCTTTGCGAGGGTCCGCATTTGCGGATAAACACAGCCGACGTTGGAGCCTCCACCTCCGCAACTGCGGCCCCTAGCTTCGCGAGGGTCCGCATTTGCGGACAAACACAGCCGACGTTGGAGCCTCCACCTTGCGCAAATGCGGCCCCTCGCTTTGCGAGGGTCCGCATTTGCGGAGCGAACTGCATCCCTCGCTGCGCAAGCCCACAAGCGTGAGCAACGGCTCGTATGCTCACAACTAAATATGTGCATGGCACATTTTGACTTGGCAAGATTTGCCCACTCTTCTTTGCAAAAACACTCCAAATCTGTCAGATTACGAGGGCATCTCCTGTGCACAGCCCTCTTCAGATCACCCCACAGATTTTCAATCAGATTCAGGTCTGGGCTCTGGCTGGGCCATTCCAAAACTTTAATCTTCTTCTGGTGAAGCCATTCCTGTATTGAATTGGATGTATGCTTTGGGTCATTGTCATCCTGAAAGATGAAGTTCCTCTTCATGTTCAGCTGTCTAGCTGAAGCCTGAAGGTTTTGTGCCAATATTGACTGGTATTTGGAACTGTTCATAATTCTCTCTATCTTTCCAGCTGAAGAAAAACAGCCACAAAGCATGATGCTGCCACCACTATGCTTCACTGTGGGTATGGTGTTCTTTTGGTGATGTGAAGTTGTTTTTGCGCCAAACATATCTTTTGGAATTATGGCCAAAAAGTTCAACCTTGGTTTCATCAGACCATAACACCTTTTCCCACAATCTTTTGTGAGACTTCAGATGTTTTTTTGCAAAATGTATGTGGCTTGGATGTTTTTCTTGATAAGAAAAGGCTTTCGTCTTGCCACTCTACCCCATAGCCCAGACATATGAAGAATACTGGAGATTGTTGTCACATGTACCACACAGCCAGTACTTGCCAGATATTCCTGCAGCTCCTTTAATGTTGCTGTAGGCCTCTTGGTAGCCTCCCAGACCAGTTTTCTTATCGTCTTCTCATCAATTTTGGAGGGAGCTCCAGTTCTTGGTAATGCCACTGTTGTGCCATATTTTCTCCACTTGATGATGACTGTCTTCACTGTGTTCGATGGTATATCTAATGCCTTGGAAATTCTTTTGTACCCTTCTCCTGACTGATACCTTTTAACAATGAGATCCCTCTGATGCTTTGGAAGCTCTCTGTGGACCATGGCTTTTGCTGTGGGATGCGACTAAGAAAATTTCAGGAAAGACCAACTAGAGCAGCTGAACTTAATTTAGGGTTAATCAGAGGCACTTTAAATGATGGCAGGTGTATGCTGACTCCTATTTAACACGATTTGGAATGTGATTGCTTAATTCTGAACACAGCTAAATCCCAAGTTATAAGAGGGTGTGCACACTTATGCAATTACATTATTTTTATTTTTATTCCCTCCACCTAAAAGATTTCAGTTTGTTTTTCAATTGAGTTGTACAGTTTATAGGTCACATTAAAGGTGGAAAAAGTTCTGAAATGATTTATCTTTGTCTCTCTTTGTCTTTTTTACAGTACAGAAACCTGACATTTTAACAGGGGTGTGTAGACTTTTTATATCCACTGTATATATGTGAAGAGTGAGGAAGCCGTAAATGGCCAGTAATCCAGATGAATAATTAGAGTATTGCAGTATATTGTGATACCTTTTTTATTGGACAGACATACTCATTGTTTTCATGACGAGCTTTCGAGAGCGGACCTCTCTTTATCGAGTGAGTATTGAGTCTGACTCAACAAAGAGAGGTCCGCTCTCGAAATCGCGTCATGAAAACGATGAATATGTCTGTCCATTAAAAGTGGGATCACTATATACTGCAATAGTCTGATTATTCATATATATATACTAGCGACTTGCCCGTCAAAAAATGACGGCAATGTGATGTATATGTTTGTCAAGTTGTTTAGTTATTAACATATATTTTTGACACTTGTAAGTATTTTAATATGAACGTGTATTTTTGTAAAATGTTGATGTAATGGTTTTTTAAAATGTAATTAGTATCTGAAGAATTGTTAACTTTAATATACATTGAATGAATAGGAAAGCAAAAAGTAAAAAGCCTTCTTTAAACGTCGCGAATTTTAACATGAAGTTTAAACTATATGTAAGCAATAACCATCAAAGTATATATTTTTAAACTTGAACTTTATTTTTTATGTAAGTTTAGAAGTTGACAAAACATTGGTATAATTTTGAACATTATAAACAGGAACATAGTGAATACATTTTGTAACCTAATTTTTTATTAAAAGTATTAACATTTGAATGTAAAAACAATTGACATTTAAATTAATCAGTATTAAAATTCAATTTCTATCACAATAATTGTTAACTTGAATATACATTGAATGTAGAGGAAGGCATACAGTAAAACTCTTCTTAAAACGTACGTAATTAAAGTAATTTATTACTGAGCACATAAACTGGCGATAAACATTAATGTAGGTAGTAATCTTAAGATAACAGACAATATTTACATTGTGACTTAAAAGGTGCTTGACCTCTTAACATCCACTTTGTAATCTGTTGAATGAAATAACTTGAAAATATATTTTTTAAACTTGTAACATTAGAAACATTAACATAGTGACTTAACATTTTAACATAATTTTTACTAACAATGCAAGGCAAGTATTTTGTGAGGCAAATCATTCAGAAACATGACTTCCATTAATTATGACTGAATTAAACAACCAATTGTTATGTATTTTGCAATGCTTTAAAAAAATCTTGGCATCTTTAATTTGTATCCTTCAAAGTTATAGTACTTCATAGTAGACAATGTTTTTAGTAAAAATACATCCATCTTCTAATAAATCACCTTGACTTTCATTGTTTTCAATGTAAACTTTAATAGCCTGTGGATTTTTGCACCGTGACAACGCAACGTACAATTGACCATGTGCAAAAACTGGTTCTTCCAAGAAAATACCCACAGATTTGAAAGTTTGACCTTGTGATTTATTAATGGTCATGGCAAATGCCATAATAATGGGAAATTGTCTTCTTTGAAGTATAAAAGGGAGACTGCTTTCACTTGGTGCTAAATCTATTCTTGGTATGAAAACTCTCTCTCCTTTATGGGTCCCAGTTAAAATTTCAGCATCTATAAAATGGTCCTTTAATTGTTGAACAATTAATCTTGTGCCATTGCATAGGCCTTTTTTGGGGTTCATATTTCGCAGTAACATGATAATTGCACCTTTCTTTAGCTGCAAAATATGTGGTGGCATTCCAGAAGGAGTTAAAGAGTTTATGAATTCAGTCGAAAAGTTAGCCTGACTTTCATTGTCATCAGCAAGTACAGAATCAGCACTGTGATAATTTCTTTGTGGTGCATAATTTTTTTTTAAGATTTCATTATTGAGGATTAATGCATCTTTTTTTTTACACGTCAGTATGACTTGGTTGGCAAGCTCGGAATATTCTTCGTTATTTATGCTCCCTTCAAATATAGCCGATATAATATCTTGTTGACAAATCATATGAGGTGGGATCTCTACAGTGTCGTCAGGTAAATGTAGTATTTTTTCTGTTCTGCCTTCTCCAATTTTAATAAGCCAATCATTGAAATCAGTTTGGCCTTCTGATCTCATATTTTGTTGCAGTTGAAGATGGGTAAAATGTTTCCATACTGTACTTGACTTTATACATGTTTCGATAATGTCAGTTCGATTTCCATGTACAACGACAGGTAATGTTTGTCTGAAATCGCCACCCAACAACATTACCTTTCCACCAAATGGAAAAATATTCTCCATGACTTCACGAAGCAAACGGTCAATACATTGGAGGGCATAGCATGACATCATTGTGGCCTCATCTATTATAATTAATTTACATTTCTTCAATTTCTTTGCTTGTAAGGATGTCATGCGAATATCTGACACAGAATTTTCTAAAATAGGCACTGGCAGTTTAAATCCACTATGAACAGTTCTTCCACCTTCTAATAAAAGTGCAGCAATTCCAGTAGTGGCAAACGCCATTGCTATTTTTCCTTGTGCTCGTACTGAACTCATTAATAAATTGTACAAATATGTTTTTCCTGATCCGCCAGGTCCATCAAGATAGAAATAACGCTCTGTCACCATGTCATCATCTATAGCATTTTTAATGGCATGAAATGCTTGCAATTGTAGTGTATTTAAAGTTGCAAGTCTTTCTTCTGTTCTTTCTGCTTGTAGTTGAATGTCATAGTCTTCAAAGTTAATGTCATCTATAAGACCTGGATCAGGCAAATTAAAACTTGCACAACTTAATCCATGAGTTAAAAAGACTTCTTGGATTTCCATTAACGCTTTTAAGTGTGCAATGGGTTCATTGTATCGTCGCATAAAGTCTTCAGCCATATTACTTTTAAAAGTCTCCCACAAAGCTAATGCATTTGGAGCATTTGAGAAGATACAAATAAAAGCAAATTGTTCTCTCATCTGTCGTGGCATTTGACATTGTGCTGCTTCTTCTAAACATCTTTCCCACTCTGTATCATCAGCGAGTAAGTTTCTATGTCTTGCAGCTAAATGGAAGGATTCATATACAATGTCATTAACAGTTCTTAAGTGTTCAAAACTTTGTGCTCCAGGAACATTTAAAAGTAATATCCGTAAGCAAAAACGCTCCACATCTCTTGGACTGACTGTGTAAATTCTTGGAATAATTTTATTGCCTCTGGTTTTTCTTGGTCTCCATAATCCATTCACAAAAACATAGTGATATGGAATTTCAATATATAAGTATTGTGTTGCTTCAGCATCAGTGGAATTTAATGCAAACCATGCAGTTAGTGTAGTGTGACGATCTTCACTTTGGGCCAATGCATTCATTTAATTTCCAGCATGGAAATAGACTAAATGTCGTTGTGGCAAATGTACTGCTAACCTATATACTGCATGTGATCTATCATGCATTTCAAATTTTAAAAGCCGCCACATAGCTTCTGGCGCACTGACATAGCGAGCATCTACATGAGATGCAAGTTCATCATGTACTAACTCACTACTTTCAGGGTTGTCTGCACTTTTGACGACTACAGTAGCTGCATCGTAACCTTTGTAAATATATTTGTAGACATATTTAATGGATTTGATGGAAGTGCAGGCTTCTACGTTGATGAGTGCGTTGTACTTCATGAGTAAATGTGGATTGTAGGGTACTACATATCTATTGTCCACTTTTTTTCCACGAATAATGGCACTATCTCCTTCTCTTCTTTTATAAAGTGGATATCCATCACAATTGGCATAGGTTTTGTCTCTATAATCTTTTGGAAATTCTTTGGAACATTTATTATTTTCCATACATGGTGATTGTGGATTAAGGTCACCACAGGGTCCATGAATCATGCGATGAGTAACAATCTCATATAGTCTACCATATAGTTCTGGATCTGGTAGTTCAGCAACAATGACTGCATCCACTTTGTCTGAAGTATCTAATTTATCTTTTTCTTGAAGTATTATTAGAAGATGTGCATGTGGAAGGCCTCTTTTTGAAATTCAATGGTATATACATAAGCAAGACATTTGCCAAATAACTGATTTATAGTGAAGTCACGTATTAATTCATTTAATTTAATCTTAAAAACTCTGGCTACTAAATCTGGTCGATCTGAAGCAGTTTGTCCAAGAAGTAGATTTAGTGTAATTTCTGGCCATTGTGGATTACATGTAAATGTCACAAATAGATCGGGTTTGCCAAATTTTGTCACAATAGCCATAGCATCATTGTATCTTTCTCTCATATTCCGAGGAGATCCTTGAAAGGAAGATGGTAAAATGATGGCTTTGCCAGCTGTCATGTCTCTGCTTGTAGCCACGTCAGCAACATAGTCCATGAGTCCAGAATATTGTTCTACACGGAGTTTATCTTGTTGATATTTGATAAAGTTTAAATTATTTGCCTCAACTTGCAAATATGAATCAATAATCCATTGTTGTGTTAGTTTCCCACCACATAAAATTGGATTAAATACATTGCGAATGGCAATTTGAGCTACTTTAAATTCAAGCATAGAAACATTATTTCGGATTCTGGCTTTAGCATTTGGGTAACTGGGAAGAGTTAATTTTGGTTGCCAACCTGCTTCTCCGTGTGGGAAAAAGATGGGATATGTCATTGGATCTAAATTTGGACTTAAGATACTCATATTAATAAACGGTTGGTCCTCATTTCTAGGATATATTCGAATGTCTCTTTGAAATGGTGGTTCTCCTTCATCATTCTGAAACACCATTGCAACCTCATTTGTTGTTGGCAAGTTATAACGACGTTTATCAGTATGTCTGTCTCTTTTAAGCACCATATTAACCTTCGGCATTGGTAATTGATGTGTTTGTGCATGAAGTAGTTGTTAATTTTCTACTTCTGCCAATTTTTTATAAGCTTTACTGTAGGGATTGTTGTCCATAATGTTATTTAGCTCTATGAAAACAGTGGGTAAGCATTTTTTATTTTCTTCCATCTGCATACGTTGGTCAACAGCTTCCATTGTATCTAGGACATATAGTTGAGCGAATTTTCTTTTATTTCCTTCCTCTGGATGTAAATGGGAAGTGCGATGATAAATTTATCCTTGGACTTTAAAACAGTAAGGACCATGTCCTGGTACATTAGCAGCTAATGTTGCCCCCATGGATGCAAAGGATATGGCACTATTGTAGGATCTTATGTTTGTCTTAAAATTTTTGTAGTTTGGAAAAGTAGGTTCAGTCATAATATTTTGTAAATAAATTGGAAATTCTTTCCTTTCTGGAAGTTTGAACTTGCCTTTTTGACAACAACTAATACATTGTCCATCTCTTGGTCTCTCCTGTTTAAAATAATAAGCCTCACAAAACTGACATTGAGTAGTCATGTCCCCACAACTATGAACCTCTACTGCTAAAGACTTGAGTAGAGGACAATTTGCAAAGCATATAGGATTTTGACTTTCATATTCATCAGGTGAAATGTCATATAATGTTTCAACAACAGGTTCTAAATGTTTTATTTTTTTCATTGCTTTTCTTGGTATATGTTGTATTGTTTGAGGTAAAATGTCATGTAATGTTTCATGAAACGGTTCTAAATGCTTTGTTTTCTTTGTTGCTTTTTTTGGTATCTCTTGTATTTTTTCTGGTAAAATGTCATCTGATGTTTGAGCAACAGGTTGTAAATGCTTTATTTTCTTTGTTGCTTTTTTTGACATATCTTTAATTTCTGCAAGTGACAGTCTTTTGCTTGCAATTCTTTTGCGTTCTTTTTCTCTTCGAATTTCCTTCTTCTCCGGTGTCTGCTGGCTGTCTGCTCTCTGTCGTCGTTCTCTAGCTTGGCGTCTTTTCTTTTCTTGTTTACTCTCGTTATCAGCCATGTTAATCTGTAAAAATAAAATAATGTACCATTAGTTTACTTTGAGATGTTAAGTTGTTTTTCATGACAAATAGTTATCAATAGTGTGTTAACATTTTATACTTAATCAATTTCAATGCGGTCAATTGAATAAAAGTCTAAATAAGGCCATCAGATAATTATTTAAAGAAATTTTTATTTATTAAACATGTATCCAAAAGCAAGTGTTTCAGTAACTTAAAAGGTATTTTCAATAAGATGTTATGTCCTTATTTACAGGACTATTCAATTTGTCAAATGGCAATTAAATTAGGGTTTAGGACTGGAATGTTACAATGACAAATTGTATAGATTCTGTGTTTTTAGACTTTTTTGGACTATGCCAATTTATTTTTTAAGTTTACATTGAAGTTTGTATTTACTGTTAAAGATTATTGTCCCTAAAAGACAAATAAGAGATAGATGATAGATATTACTTTTTATACTGTACCTTGGTTGAAGTTTGATTTCAAGCAAAATTCTTTGTTGGTCCTGTGTTGAAAGCCTTCGTCCGATGGTCTGGTCCTGTGTTGAAAGTCCTCGTCCAATGGTGTAGTCCTCTGTTGAAAGTCCTCGTCCTCTGGTGTGGTCCTCAGTTCCAACTCCTGTTCCGATGTTCTTGACGCAGTATCTGTTATAAAATAAAAAATGAAAATGTTATGTTATTTGAATGTCTTTGTATTAATGTAAAAATGGCATTATTTCTGTGTTTTTCTACAATCCTTTTTGGTGCGCCGCAATTTTGGTATGCTTCTGTAGGCTTTTTTCTAAGGCTTATAGGTGGTTAAACATTAAAGAAGAATATTAATTAATTTTTCTCTTTTTTTACTTGTTATACTGTACCTTGGTTGAAGTTTGATTTGAAGCAGAATCTTTGTTCGTCCTGTGTTGAAAGCCTTCGTCTGATGGTCTGGTCCTGTGTTGAAAGTCCTCGTCCAATCGTCTGGTCCTCTGTTGAAAGTCCTCGTCCGATGGTGTAGTCCTCTGTTGAAAGTCCTCGTCCGATGGTGTAGTCCTCTGTTGAAAGTCCTCGTCCAATGGTCTGGTCCTCTGTTGAAAGTCCTCGTCCAATGGTCTGGTCCTCTGTTGAAAGTCCTCTTCCGCTGGTCTGGTCCTCAGTTGAAACTCCTGGTCCGATGTTCTTGACGCAGTATCTGATATAAAATAAAAATGAAAATGTAATTTTATTTGAATGTATTTGTATGAACTAAAAAATGACATTATTTCTTTGTTTTTCAACAATCCCGTTTGGTGCCCACCACTTTTGGTATGCTTATTTAGGCCTTTTTCTAAGGCTTATAGATTGTTAAACATAAAATAAGAATCTAAATGTAGTTTGGTATGTGTTTGTGTGAGTTTTTATCCAATCCTGTTTGGTGCGCACCACTGTTGGTATGCTTATTTAGGCTTCTTTCTAAGGCTTATAGGTTGTTAAACATAAAATAAGAATCTAAATGTAGTTTGCTATGTGTTTGTGTGAGTTTTCATACAATCCTGTTTGGTGCGCACCACTGTTGGTATGCTTATTAATGTTGTTTTGTAATGCTTATAGGTTGTTAAACATAAAATAAGAATGTAAATGTAGTTTGCTATGTGTTTGTGTGAGTTTTCATACAATCCTGTTTGGTGCACACCACTCTTGGTATGCTTATTAATGTTGTTTTGTAATGCTAATAGGTTGTTAAACATAAAATAAGAATCTAAATGTAGTTTGCTATGTGTTTGTGTGAGTTTTCATACAATCCTGTTTGGTGCACACCACTCTTGGTATGCTTATTTAGGCTTCTTTCTAAGGCTTATAGGTTGTTAAACATAAAATAAGAATCTAAATGTAGTTTGCTATGTGTTTGTGTGAGTTTTCATACAATCCTGTTTGGTGCGCACCAATGTTGGTATGCTTATTTAGGCTTCTTTCTAAGGCTTATAGGTTGTTAAACATTAAATAAGAATTTAAATGTAGTTTGCTATGTGTTTGTGTGAGTTTTCGTACAATCCTGTTTGATGGGCACCACTTTTGTTATACTTATGTAGTGTTTTTTCTAATGGTTATAGGTTGTTAAACAAAAAGAATATTAATTTAGTTTGCTATGTGTTTGTTACAATCCTGTTTTGTGTGTACCAGTTTGTGTGTACCATATGTTGCATCCTTTGGCCCTCATTCAATTGCAGTTTGGCCAATTCAATAGGGTTCTAAATGTGCTTATTTCGAGCCCTATTGAATTGTCCAAAATATCAATTGAATGAGGGCCTTTGGTTGCTGGATTTGTTATATTGTGAGGGCCTCATTGAATTTGGTTTTTCGCAATGGAATTTGGCTCAATATGAGCACAGAGCATCTTTTTTTACAGAAGTTTTTAACTAAAAACTTCTGTTCAAAAATATGCTCTGTGCTTATATAGAGCCCTATTGAAATGGGCAAATCACATTTGAATGAGGCCCTCGCCCATTAAACATATTTAGGTCCTGAATCAATTGCGTTTTGACCAATTGAATAGGGCTCTATATAAGCACATAAAATATTTTTTGACAGAAGTTTTTAGTTAGTGAAGACCTTGATTGTGGTTAGAAGTTCAGTAACTAAAAATGTCTGTCTAAAAAATCTATTATGTGCTTATATAAAGCCCTATTCAATTGGCCAACTCACAATTGAATAAGGCTCATGGTTCGGTTCTTTTTTATACTTAATACTTTACCTTGATTGAAGTGTGGAATGACAGAGGGTCCCCTCCTGCCAATCTTAATCCGCCGGTCTTCTTGTAGTGTCTGTTTGAAAAATAAAGTGAAATAGTGAATTATAGAATTTTTTATTTGTATTTAACAAAGCATGGCCTTTTCAGCATTTAAAGTATTTTTGTATCTTACCTCTTCTTCTTTGTTGGTGTTCTTTAAAAGGGATTGTGCTTCACAATGCACGGTGCAAATTGTTGAGAGACGCTGTTGATGCAGAGTCTGTTTGAATATTAAAAAAAGTAGAAAGATTGAGCTTTAGGTGATCTATTGAATTGCAGTAAATTAATTTCATTGAAATATACTATACTGTAATTATTTTGAATTAACATTATTTTTTGGTGGGGGCTACACACATATGTCACATACATGAAGCACATTTCCATAGTTGAAAGTAATTTTTTTGTGTGCGTGTTACATATCACTATACATTCATCATATTTTAATTGTTAAATTAACCTTATTTGTATTTTTGGCCAACATACATAAATGTGTGTGTGACATGTGACTATAGATGATACACATATATGTGCGTGTCACATATCAGTATACATGACTCATATTTTAATAGTCCCAACTTATTTTTTTCTAATGTAATTTAAATGTAGTTGTTTAATTAGTTTGTTTTAAGATAATTTTGTTGCAGGGGCAATACACATAAATGTGCGTGTCACATGTCAGTATACATTATACACATAAATGTGCGTGTCACATGTCAGTATACATTATACACATAAATGTGCGTGTCACTTGTCAGTATACATTATACGCATATATGTGCGTGTCACTTGTCAGTATACATTATACGCATATATGTGCGTGTCACATGTCAGTATACATAAACCTCTTTTTCTTATTTAATTTTTTTTTTTGATGTCCTGTCTTGATAATAAAATGTAATATATTATTGCTTACCTCTCAGTTGTAATTTGCACAATGTAAAGTAGTAAATTATCTTCTCAAGTTTTAGCAGCAGTTATGTCTGAAGTCACTCTGTTCATCACCTGAGGAGAAATGTATTTTTCTCTGTCAAATAGGCAGTATTTATAAACTTGTAGAACATTCTGGAAAGTTAGACCGTTAGAACGCAATACGCATGCGCTATTTGCGTTCCAGCTTCCAATTTGCGTTCCATCCGCCATTTTGTGCGTAGTAGTGGTTAAAATGGTGTTTAATATGAGTGTGATCCGTTCCGCATAGTATGTGTTTCATTATTGCGAGTAAGTGTAGTGTAGTTACGTCTGGAGCCTCGTTTTCGTTTTGTTCGGTGGCCATTCTTTCTCTCGCTTATCCGATTTTCGGCCGTTTAAACTCTTTGTTTTGGACTTAAATGGACGTGTAAATGAAGTTTTGGAGGTGCTGGATGCCCCCCCCGTGCTGTAAGTAAGCTTTTTATGTGTTTGTTGTGTTTATTTCTTCTGTTTGTGATGTTTTGATGCGCGGCGGTTGGAATGGGTCTTTCGCGGCCGTATTTTTTTCCGATGCGGCCGTATTTTGTTGCGATGTTGCCGTATTTTTTTGCGATATACGCAGTTAGCTTTTACGTGTACGACGCAGTGTATTTGTTTCTAAGTCGTGCGTATGTGTGTTAAGAGCGTGTGAAGGGCCTTTTTTACTGTTTTTTTGTTAAGTCTTGCGTCTGTGTGTCTGGGTGTAAGCGGGTGTGAGGCGACTTTGAGGTTTTTTTTGTTATGAAGTTGTGTGTGTGTGTATGTGTGTGTTAACACAGCCGATGTTGGGATGCTCCCACCATCGCAAATGCGGACCCTCGTTTTCGTTTTGTTCGGCGGCCATTCTTTCTCTCGCTTATCCGATTTTCGGCCGTTTAAACTCTTTGTTTTGGACTTAAATGGACGTGTAAATGAAGTTTTGGAGGTGCTGGATGCCCCCCTGTGCTGTAAGTAAGCTTTTTATGTGTTTGTTGTGTTTATTTCTTCTGTTTGTGATGTTTTGATGCGCGGCGGTTGGAATGGGTCTTTCGCGGCCGTATTTTTTTCCGATGCGGCCGTATTTTGTTGCGATGTTGCCGTATTTTTTTGCGATATACGTAGTTAGCTTTTACGTGTACGACGCAGTGTATTTGTTTCTAAGTCGTGCGTATGTGTGTTAAGAGCGTGTGAAGGGCCTTTTTTACTGTTTTTTTTGTTAAGTCTTGCGTCTGTGTGTCTGGGTGTAAGCGGGTGTGAGGCGACTTTGAGTTTTTTTTTGTTATGAAGTTGTGTGTGTGTGTATGTGTGTGTTAACACAGCCGATGTTGGGATGCTCCCACCATCGCAAATGCGGACCCTCGCTTCGCGAGGATCCGCATTTGCGGGGACGTTGTTGGGTTTTTGTTGGCTGGGCGGTTGGGTTTATTCTGTTAAAAAGTCGTGTGTGTGTATGTGTGTGTTAACACAGCCGACGTTGAGCCTACACCACCGCAAATGCGGGCCCTCGCTTCGCGAGGACCCGCATTTGCGGGGAACTGCGTCCCTCGCTTCGCGAGGGACGCAGTTCTTGCGGGCTCGCTACGCGAGCCCGCAAGCGTGAGCAACGACTCGTACGCTCACAACTATATATGTGATATGGGCATACTGTATACTGTAATGGGCATCTAAATGGGAGATGAGATTTAATACGAATAAATGTAAAGTTATGCATCTGGGAGGGAAAAATAGCCATTTATAATCTTAATGGAGCAAATCTAGGTGTATCAGATATTGATAGGGATTCGGGAGTGTTTGTGGACAACCACCTAGGTAACAGTGCTCAAAGCCAGGCAGCAGCTGCAAAAGCAAATAAAATATTAGCATGTATTAAGAAGGGTATAGAAGCAAGGGAAGCAAATATAATTCTGCCACTATACATTATACAAATCTCTAGTACGCCCTCATTTGGAATATGGAGTACTATTTTGGGCACCACTTCATAAAAAGGACATTTTAAAGCTGGAAAAGGTACAGAGGAGGGCAACAATACTAATAATGGGAATGGAGAGGCTAAGTTATGAAGAAAGACTAACCAAATTAAACTTATTCTCTCTAGAAAAAAGGTGTCTAAGAGGAGTTATGATTACCTTATATAAATACATCCAGGGTCAGTATAAAGATTTGTCAAGGGAGCTTTTGTGCCAAGAGGTTTTCAACTGACAAGAGGACATCCCTTGAGGTTAGAAGTAAAAAGATTCCACCTTAAAGAAACAAAAGGGTTCTTCACAGTAAGGGTGGTTAATCTGTGGAATTCTCTACCAGAGGAGGTGGTGACAGCGGATTCGATAGATAACTTTAAAAGGGGGCTGGATTTATTTTTAATTAAAAAGGGAATTCAGGGTTATCATGGATAATTAGAGAGGCAGTATTGATCCAGGGAGAAGTCCGGTCGCCGGTGTCTGGGATAAGGAGGGAATTGAATATTTATTTTTATTTTTATATACAACTAATAAATTAATAGTTAATCAACATATTGCAGACCAGAGGAGATCTTAAAAGGTTGAACTTGATGGACTGAAAGTCTTTTTTCAACCTTAAATACTATGGTCCTCATTCAATTGTGATTTGGTCAATTGAATTGGGCTCTAAATAAGCACATAGTATATTTTCTTAAATAGGTTTTTAGTTAGTGAAAACCTTTCTTTTGGATAGATGTTTACTAACTAAAAACTTCTTTAAAAAAAATATGTTATGTGCTTACTTAGAGCCCTATTTAATTGACCGAATTGCAATTGAATGAGGGCCCATGTAACTATGTAACTATGTAACTATATTTATATATATATATATATATATATATATATATATATATATATATATATATATATATATACAGTGCCTTGCAAAAATATTCACCTAACATTTTTCATGTTTTGTTCCCTCACAACCTGGAATTAACATGGATTGTTTGAGGATTTGCATCATTTAATTTACAGAACTTTGAAGATTTTTTAATTTTTTTTATTATTGTGAAGCAAACAACAAATAGGACAAAATAACAGAAAAAGTTAATGTGCATAACTATTCACCCCCCTAGAGCCACCTTTTGCGGTAATCAGAGCTCCAAGTCGCTTTGGATAAGTCTGATCTTGCCACATCTTACCACTGGGACTTTTGCCCATTCCTCTTTGCAAAACTGCTCCAGCTCTTTGAAGTTGGATGGTTTGCGCTTGTGAACAGCAATCTTTAAGTCTGACCACAGATTTTCTATTGGATTGAGGTCTGGGCTTTGACTAGGCCATTCCAACACATTTACATGTTTCCCCTTAAACCACTCAAGTGTTGCTTTAGCAGTGTGTTTGGGGTCATTGTCCTCCTGGAAGGTGAACCTCCGTCCTAGCCTCAAATCACGCACAGAGTGTTACAGATTTTGCTCAAGAATATCCCTGTATTTAGCACCAACCATCTTTCCCTCAACTCTGACCAGTTTCCCAGTCCCGGCTGCTGGAAAACATCCCCACAGCATGATGCTGCCACCACCATGTTTCACTGTGGGGATGGTGTTCTTTGGGTGATGTGATGTGTTGGGTTTACGCCAGACATAGCGTTTTCTTTGATGGCCGAAAAGTTACATTTTAGTCTCATCAGACCAGAGCACCTTCCTACATACATTTTGGGAGTCTCCCACGTCTTTTCGCAAACTCAAAATGTGCCATTTTGTTTTTTGCTAAAAGTAATGGATTTCTTCTGGCCACTCTGCCATAAAGCCCAACTCTATGGAGCGTACGGCTTATTGTCATCCTATGTACAGATACTTCAGTCTCTGCTGTGGAACTCTGCAGCTCCTCCAGGGTTACCTCTCTGTGCTGCCTCTCTTGGCCGGTCCATGAGTTTTGGTTGGCGGCCGTCTCTTGGCAGGTTTGCTGTTGTGCCATGTTCTTTCCATTTGGTTATGATAGATTTGATGGGGCTTCTGGGGATCATCAAAGATTTCAATATTTTATTTATAACCTAACCCTGACTTGTACTTCTCAACAACATTGTCCCTTACTTGTTTGGAGAGTTCATTGGTCTTCATGGCAGTGTTTTGTTAGTGGTGCCTCTTGCTTAGGTGTTGCAGCCTCTGGGGCCTTTCAAAAAAGACGTGTATACGTAATGACAGATCATGTGACACTTAGATTGCACACAGCTGGACATCATATAACTAATTATGTGACTTCTGAAGGTAATTGGTTGCACCAGAGCTTTTTATGGGCTTCATAACAAAGTGGGTGAATACATACGCACATGCCAATTTTCTGTTTGCTATTTCTAAAAAGTTGTTTTATGTGTATATTTTTCTAATTTCACTTAAATTTAGAACTATTGTGTTTTGGTCCTTCACATACAATTCAGATTAACAAAACATTGAATTTAAGGCTATAATGTAACAAAATAGGTAAAAAGTCAAGGGGGGGGGATACTTTTGCAAGGCACTGTATATATATCTATATATATAATAAAATGTATCTTCCCTATATATTATACTAGCGAATTGCCCGTCAAAAAATGACGGCAATGAAATTGTAAGGTAGCTAATGCTGTTTGGTGTATAATAATGAAATATGTAATACATTACTAAATGAATATACTGTACCTATTTTGAAGCATTGTGATGAAGAGCTGGCAATCTGTGTTGATGTTGCTGCAGCATTAGTGGTGTGGAGCTGCTGTGTAAGCGTGCTAAATGTGTGCACTGTGTGGTATGAATATCCGTAGGTGGTTTGTGGCGTTTAGCGAGTTTCTTGTGGTGTTTTGCGAGTTTTTTGTGGTGTTTTGCGAGTTTAGAGTGCTGTAGACTCGTTTTCGTTTTGTTCGGCGGCCATTTCTTCTGTCGCTTAGATTTTTTTTTAGTTTCAAAACTCTTTTATTTCGAGTAAAATCGAGGTCTAAGTTGCATTTTTGAGGTCCTGGGTGCTCCCTCTTGGTGTAGGTAAGGTTTTTATGTATGTGCTGTGTGTATGTATTGTGTTTTAAATGTTTGTATGTCGGCGTGTTGCGTCCGATGTTTGCGAGGTCGTAATGTGTGGTAACGTGTTTCGTAGGTTGTTTGCGTTCCTCGTAAAATTTAGCGAGTGTCGTAATTTGTGTGTCGTGTTTTTTGAGTAGCGACGTGAAGTTTGCGAGGGTTTGAGGCCCTTGCCCAGTGACCTCGCCAGCAACTGAGGCCCTCGCTTCGCGAGGGGCCTCAGTTGCTGGCATGGAGCGCCTTCGGCGCTCCATGCCAGCAACTGAGGCCCTTGCCCAGTGACCTCTCCAGCAACTGAGGCCCTTGCCCAGTGACCTCGCCAGCAACTGAGGCCCTTGCCCAGTGACCTCGCCAGCAACTGAGGCCCTTGCCCAGTGACCTCGCTACGCGAGGGCCGCGGCTCGCTGCGCGAGCCCGCAAGCGTGAGCAACGACCCGTACGCTCACAACTATATATGTGATATTAAAGGGTGCACGTCACATAGTCAGGCATGGGTGTAGGAGCCAAAGAAAATCTTGGGGGTGTCGTAATTTGTGTGTCGTGTTTTTTGAGTAGCGACGTGAAGTTTGCGAGGGTTTGAGGCCCTTGCCCAGTGACCTCGCCAGCAACTGAGGCCCTCGCTTCGCGAGGGGCCTCAGTTGCTGGCATGGAGCGCCTTCGGCGCTCCATGCCAGCAACTGAGGCCCTTGCCCAGTGACCTCGCTTCGCGAGGGCCGCGGGCTCGCTACGCGAGCCCGCAAGCGTGAGCAACGACCCGTACGCTCACAACTATATATGTGATATTAAAGGGTGCACGTCACATAGTCAGGCATGGGTGTAGGAGCCAAAGAAAATCTTGGGGGTGATACTGTATATAGTATAAAAAAAAGCACAAGTGCTTCTCTATACACATTGAAAAATCTGGGGGATTGGTCCCCCTCGTCCCCCCAGTTTCTGCACCAACGTAGTATAGCCTAGGGCAGCATAAAACCTAAATTCACCACTGAGAAATACACCAAATACACAAACAATTGACATCATTTATTGTATGAGATCTTCAGCACCATCTGGAGGCAGGAATATCCAGACACACAGACACAGACCCTTTTTCCCATGCAATCACAATGTGCAAACTACAGACCCCCATACTATGGTATTAACTAGCCTCTATGGGTCAGCAAACATCTGGTATTACTTTAAGACATACATAAAGTAATACAGTAGGAAGGGAGATATGTGTGCTTTAGAATTTTAGTTAGTTTACATTTCAGGGTACATGGCTAAATTATCCTGCTTTGGCACACAATCACATCTTTCTATCTATGTATGATCTGCTCTTCTTGTCACTGCATTTTCTGAGTTGAAATCAGATTATTCATTTCACTGATAAAGATTTTTTTAAACGACCCCTCCATTCAAATTAGACCCAGGAGCACATTTCTCTTATTTTCTCCCTTTTTATACAGTATAACAAAAATGTAATAATTACTGTTTATTTCCGGCATATTCCTGGTATAGTCAGATGATGTATAAAAGAAAGCACTATCCACTAATTTCTGGGTAAAATAACTTCTAGACAAATTAGAGGGTATTTGTTGTCACTTGTGATTAAATAATCATTATTAAATACTCATTATAATTTAACTTTCTATAATCATTATAATGTTACAGGATGCCTGAAAAAATACTTAAATTGTGATTGTGTTATAGCACAATAGGCGCAGCATCTGTTAATATTTATTTTTAAAGAGTGTGCATTTTCCAATATCATGTTAACATTGCCAGTCCAGAGCTAAATTGAGCTATAGATTGATAAATAACAGCCTTATTAAATTGCGATTCAGTAAGTTTAAAAGGGCTCTATTTAAGCATACAGTATATTTTTTTTACATACGTTTTTAGTTAGTGAAGACATTGCTTTTGGATAGAAGTTCACTAACTAAAAACTTCTGTAAAAAAAAATATGCTGTGTGCTTAAATAGAGCCCTTTTAAATTTACCAAATTGCAATTTAATAAGGCTGTAAAAATGTTTATCTCAGAAAATCGCAACTAGCATATGCTTATCAATGTAACTATTTCTACAGAAAACTATGTTACAATTGTTACAGATAAGCAATGATAATTTCTAGATCAAAGACTAGGGTAAGAAGTAATAATGAATGTTTGTGAATGTAGATTCCCAGTGATAGTAGTTATGGACTGACATTTGTCACTGTTTACACATCAGACAAATATAATTAAATTATCAGGTTGCACACTGTCACCTAGTGGTGGCTTCTGAGACTTCTTTATTTCTCTCCACTTGTCAGGTCTACCTCCATATTCTAATGCAGTACTGTGCAACTTCTTTAGTTTGGGGTGGAGGGTTGGGTATATTTTTATAAACCATAAAGCTGGTGGAACAGATTTATATTGGTGAAGTAGACTGGATTTAAAATAAAAAAACGTAAATAAATATATATATATATATATATATATATATATATATATATATATTTACTAGCGAATTGACCCGTCAAAAAATGACGGGCATGAAATTGTAAGCCAGGGAATGTTGTTTTAGACATAATGTAAAACAGTTTTTACCGTGAGGACCTTAGGCGCTCATTGCACAGCTGTTGTTTTTTTGTTTTTTTTGTTATTACAGGGGCTTTTGTTGTCAATGTAAGGTCAGGGCGGATGTGTTTTTTGCGCTTATTGCAAGGCTGTCCCCTGGTGCATTTTGTGTGGTATGAGCAGCGTTGGCATTGGTTGTGAGGCGCGAGGTGAATGTCTTTTGTGTTTATTTCGCTAATTTTTTGATCATTTTTTTGGGTGTATATGTTTCTTGTATGACAATGAAATAATGAATAAATGAATAAATTAATATACTTTACCTATTTTTAAGTAATATATGCAGGAAGCATTGTGCTGAAGAGCTGACAATCTGTTTCTATGTTCGTGCAGCATCCAATGTAGGTTTGCACGGTTCTGGAGCTGAGGTGTAAGTGTCAGCAATGTGTGCAGTGTGTAGTGTTAATATGCTGCGGGCCCGAGGGAAAGACGTTAGTGTAGCTGTGTACTTCCGCATTGTGTAAGTTAGTGTTGTGAAATGGCGCGAATGTGTATGTGGTATGCCGCTGTGGATGATTTTCCGTCCTTACTAAAAGGGTATCTTTAGCTCGTATGGCTTTTTTGAAAATCCTTATGTGCTTGGTAATGTTTTGCGGCTTTAGGGTCGTGTAGCCTTGTTTTAGTTTATTTCGGCCACCATTTTTTCTCTTGCTTAGGGGATTTTCGTGTGTGTAAACTCATGAATTTAGAATTAAATTGAGGTGTAACTTCACTTGTAGAGGTCCGGGTGCTCCCCCTTGCTGTGGGTAAGCTTTTTATGTATTTTTGTGTGTATTTATAGTGTTTTTAATGTTTTCAGGTGTGTGTGGGTTCAGCAGTTAAGGTCGTATTTTTGCAAGGTCGTAATGCTTTTTTTTCTAAGTCCGGCCGCTAATCTCGTAATTTTTTGCATCTTGTATCTTTTTTTTCTGTCCTGCGTCTCGTAAGTGCTCCGGTAGCGTAGCGAGGGGAGCCGGCAATGAGTGCTCATTGCCTAAGTGCTACGGGTTTAACGGCTCGCCTCGCTATTTTTGTAGCTGTTTGTTTATCAAAGGGGATAAAAAGTGGATATAAGTGGAATTTAAAAGTGAAGTTAATATCCCCACTTCCAATTCTTGTTATGAAGCTTATTTATTAAACAGGGTCAACATTTCATCTTGCTTAATAAACATTCTCCATGAAAGCATACAAAGTAGGGTTTTTTTTTCCATTCAGTTTTATTAAGTAAAGGTATCATGTTAACAAAAACACTTTGTTGTACATGAATTGCAAAAAAAAAAAAAAAAATTGCAAAGTGTACACAAAAATACCTCTTTCCAATGAGAGAAAAACATCATAGTAGAAGATATAACATAAACTTGTCAAATCTTTTGTAATTCACATCGAAAGATTAAACCTGAGTTTTCTATTTTAAGATTTATTTTTCAAATAATTATCAACTATTCCAAATATTAACAAATAAGCCATGAGTGGTGGGGGGATTGTTATCTCTTGTTGGCCGGGTCAAGACGTCGGAAGGAGGGGAGGCCGGAGCAGAAGCTGAAGATGGAGATGGAGGGTAAGTGAGGGGAAAGGGCGAGGTATTTAGAGGGGTAAAGTGAGGAGGGGGGGTTATGAATGAGGAGGGGGGGTTGAAGATGAGGAGGGAGGAGGGAAAGAGACACAGGGGGGCAGAGAGACACACGGGGGGTAGAGAGACACGGGGGGTTAGAGAGACACGGTGGGGTTAGAGAGACACGGTGGGGTTAGAGAGACACGGGGGGTTAGAGAGACATGGGGGGAAAAGTGACTCGAGTATAAGCGGAGGGGGCCCTTTTTAGCCTTAAAAAAAGGGGTGAAAAACTCGGCTTATACTCGAGTATATACGGTAATTGAAAGTGAGGAAATGCAATTATTGTTACAGATTGGATGGTCAAGTTCTAATAATGGGAGATTTTAATTACCCTGAAATAAACTGGATAAATGAGACCAGCAGTTCAGTTCTGGCCCAGGTTATACAAGAACCTACTAGAAATGAGGCTATCTTGGATTTAGTTGGATTTATCACAAATAATATTGATATAGTATCAAATGTTGAAATAGGGCAACCTTTGGGAAACAGTGATCACAACACAGTCTCATTTGACATTGAATTAAAAAAACATAACCGTAAGGGGCTAACGAAAACTCCTAATTTTAAAAGAACAGATTTTAATGGTCTAAGGGCAGCAATACAAAGTATAGACTGGGACAAAGAACTGACAGGAAAAAATACTGAACATAAATGGACAACGTTCAAATCCTTAGCAAATAAACATACTTACCATGTACCATGTGTAAATAAAGGTAGAAGGAGTAAATCCCAACCCATGTGGCTTAACAATGAATTAAAGTTGAAGATGAGGAGTAAAAAACGAGCATTTAAATTATACAAACAAGAGGGGACAGAGACTGCTTTATGTAAGTACAAGGAAATTAATAAGGCTTGCAAAAGGGCTATTAGACTGGATTTGCATAAATTAGAGGAATGGGCATCTAAGTGGCAGATGAGATTTAATACAAATAAATGTAAAGTTATGTATCTGGGAAGAAAAAATAGCCATGCAATTTATAATCTTAATGGAGCAAATCTAGGAGTATCAGATATAGAAAGGGATTTGGGAGTACTTGTGGACAACCACCTAGGTAGCAGTGCTCAATGCCAAGCAGCATCTGCAAAGGCAAGTAAAATATTAGCATGTATTAAGAAGGGTATAGAAGCAAGGGAAGCAAATATAATTTTCCCACTATACAAATCCCTAGTACGCCCTTATATGGAGTACAATTTTGGACACCACAACATAAAAAAGGACATTTTAGAGCATTATATAGAGAAGGGCAACAAAGCTAACAAATGGGAATGAAGGGGGTAAGTTATGAAGAAAGACTAACCAAATTAAACTTATTTATCTGGCGGGTGATAGCTCCTGTGGACTACCTTTATAGAAGTCTCTAATATGCTACTACTAAGGGAAACCTTTGTGAGGTTCACCCAAGGCTCTTCCGAGATATCTTCATCCCAGCTGCAATTTAAGTCTCCCTCAGGTTTCAGTGTAGTTAGATCTACATTAAGAGAGTCATACATGAGGCTTGGAATGCTTTGCTTTGTCACATATTCTTATTAGCCAGGAAGATCTTGGTTTATCGAAAACTTGTTCTAGAAAGTAGGGATATTTTTTAACCCTTTTATTCTAGTTAGCCTTGCCCAACTTAACACCATCTTTTACAGCATTTTAGAAATGCATCCCATTGTGTCAATTTCCATTTATTTACACTTAGGAATATTTTGAATACCCTCTGTAACTTTCACACTGATTGCTTGTAAGATTTATTGTTTTATATATACATAGAGCTTATAAAATGGTGATGTGGTCAGGTAGGCAAAATCATGTTTTTAGAGCTGTTTAGTCCTGGTTTAAAATCCCATGTTTTCCCTTTTCCTACATTAATATTTTTATATGGTTTAAATAATTAAAACATCACAATTCTCTTATAAAATCTTAAAAATACTGTTTATATAAAAAAGCAGAGCCACAACCACAATTATAAAATAATATAGTGATGGTCATTGGGCTTAGCATAGAGTTTCTAAATAAGTAACAAGTCTTTTGCAGCAGCTATCATACACAAAATAATTGTTACTATAAGTACTACATAGAGGAAGTACCACTTAGAGGAAATTTACTACGCACTTTCTCACCTGATATAATTTTAGAAGAGCAGAGAAAGGTGAGAAGTTAATTCCCCCCTTAGAATTGAGTCTCGTTGAAAAGGTTCTTAAAATTATTAGTTTGTAGTCTGTAGTCTGAAAAAAACAAATTAAAATGTTCAAAGGTATAGAGAAGTTATATATATATAATATATATATATATATATATATATATATATATACTGTATATATATATATATATATATATATATATATATATATATCCGCCCCACATTTTCATTTTCTTGTGCCTTTAGCAGCAGCCAAAGGGGAAAGAGGCGAGGGGGTGACTACTGGAGAGTGATGGGTCCCTTTTGTTCTATACATGCCGTAAACAATCCCTTGTGCCCAGCCAATGTGCCAATGTGCCCAGCTTATACTTATGTGCCCTATGTGCCCAGCATATATCTATGTGCCAATGTGCCCAGCCTATACTTATGTGCCAATGTGCCAAGCCTGTACCTAAGTGCCCAGCCTATACCTATGTACCAATGTGACCAGTTTGTGCCTATGAGCCAATGTGTGAGAGTCTACTGTGTACTTTTTACGGTGGAGGGCTTCTATCACAATTGCTGTATAGAACTACTTTCTACAACGATCACCACACAAACCAGGCACTCACACCATACTGAGGATCGGCAGTAACTGTGAAACAGTACTGTATGTGGTAAAGTGACCTGGTTTGTGAAAAATCCATCTGTTGCTATGTCTGAAACTGTGAAATACAGTAAGCATATGCGTATTTCTGAGAAATTTGAGCAGGAAATAAGTTTTCATCAACTTGTTTTTAGACATTCAAATAGAATCACTAATGTACTATTCCTTATATGTACTACTATATATATATATATATATATATATATATATATACATATATATATATATATATATATACATATATATATATATATATACACACATTTAATGTATTTATATGGATAAACACACACATTTATACATATATATATATATATATACCATGTTGTTTTCCTCCGAAATGGGCGGGTCATAAAAGAGAGGCCAGACAAATCACGGACCACTGGAGAAGGAACTGGCAACCCAAGACCTTTTGCCAAGAAAACTATATGGATGAGCATAACCAGAAACAACATTATTTATATATATACATATATATATATATATATATATATATATATATATATATATTTTACATCTCTGCCCCCCCCCCAATTTTTTTTTGCTTCTGACGCCCTTGTATATATATATATATATATATATATATATATATATATATATATATATATATAAACTACTTGCTTACATGTAGATTTTGCAATTTAAAATACAATTATTATTTAGTAAAAAATACTCACATTGTGTGGAATTAAACCCAAGGCTGCAACTCAATCGCATATAATAGTTGTCAAACTGCGAGACGTCGTCACGCTTTGCGAGGTGCGTACGACTTAGGCGATGAGCAAAGCGAGGCGAGCGGTTAAACCGTAGCACTTAGTCCATGCAAGCCTCGCATAGCGCGGCAAGCCGTTAAAATACCAGACGCGGGACTTAAAACAAAAAACATCACACATCACACGACAAACTACAAGATACACTCTTACAAATGATGGAAAATGTTCACGGGCCGCGAAAACCAATGCAAACTGCGTACCCCTTTACACATCACACTACGACCTACAAGATACACTATTACAAAAGCCGGAAAATGCTCACGAGACGCGTACCACATTAATAACATTACGACTATACAATGCCGCTTTACACCATAAACCAACGGCTTTACCTCGTGCACGCAGCCTATTTAGAATGCACACTTTAAACATTTATTACACTTTATAAGCAGGGCACTAACATTCAAAATGTATATTCTATGCAGACGCAAAATACAAACAGATTGTTAGCTCTTCAGCCTATTGCTCGCTGCATATATCAATTACAAATAATTAAACTGTATTAATTTATTTAATAAATCATTAATTATTACTACATATACATAGAAATAGATATCTCTCTTAGTGGACCAAAAGTACACTGACAGGGGAGCCTCGCAATGAGCGCCGAAGGTCCTGAGGCTCGCAATGAGCGCCGAAGTATATAAAGTATATACTGTATAGTATAGGGTTTATAATAAAAATGTAACAGTCCTTTTCACAGCCTGCACACCTGATTGTAAAAAGTACCACTAGCTGGGGCAGCTCACTATGTATTTCAGCTAAAGAATCAGAGTCCAGAAACATCTATCTGTATTTTACTCACAGACTTTTTCTCCTTTTATATTTATTTACTTTTTCTATTTTACTCTTATTTTCTCCCATTCCTCCATCTCATTTCTATAACTTTTTAGACACAATCTCTATTATATTTCACTATTCTCTTTCATGCTGCCTCTGTATATTCGCTTCTTCTTTAACAAAGTTTTTTTGCTTTCTCTTCCTCCCCCTCCACTGTTTCCCCCTCCCTCCTCCTTTCATTCTTCTTTTTGTTGTCTCCCACTCAGATCCTTGTAACTCCCTCACCACTCTCTTATACTTTCTCTGTTTCTGTCTCTCTCCCTCCCTCCAATCAATACCAGTCTGTCTGTCTGCTGTCTCTTCCCGTTAGCAGCTGACCCTTCCCAGAATTCCCAGTCCAGTGCGGGAATCCTGGCCCCTGGGGGCCCAAGGGAGCCTAGTCCCTGCTAATAGCTTAACCATTTCAATGCTGGGGATGTCTGTGTGGCGGGAAGGGAGGCGTTAAACCGACAATCTCACTGTAGATTCCTTTCTTTTTCAGTTTTAGCATTTTTTTCTCAATATTTACGTATATACTTTGCTTGCTTTCCTTGCTTAAAGTGACTTAGCAGAAGTATTAAATATGGTATAAATTCAAACAATATGTTAAAACAAGTAATTTATCAAGTGAATGTTATTAAAACTGCATTTTCCTACAGTAAACTACCAATTAAGTTTGCCATTTCCAACTGAGAGATTTACATATTTTGTTAATGAGAGATCATTGTCTTTAATTACTCAGTAGCCCATGAATAATAGGGTGTAGGAGCCAGAATAATTCTGGGGGGATACAGCTCATTGTATACACAGGCCATAAAATAATGTATATATAGACACATACAAACATAGAAAAATCTGGGGGGGGGGGGGATTTGTTCTCCCATCCCCCCAGTTCCTACACCCATACCCATGATGCATGGGTCCTTTGTCTTGACTGGCAGCTAAAATAGCAAACTACAGTATTGGTGTACTGTAGAAAAATTTAACTTATTGTCAGTATTCAAAGGACACGTTCACCTCAATAGGAAGTTACTCTCATTCTAAAGAGCATGCAAAACTGGATATATGTTGTACTAACCTTTTTTCTTTGCAGTATATCATTCCTAAGAAATACTGCATTGTTTTGAGGCTATCGTGTGGCTTAGTATGCTAATTTGTGCCTCAGAGTACTTGATAATAATGGCTTGGTCATTATTTTGGCTACAACAAGGACAGACAAGCAGCTTGTGATTCTAATTAGCACATCACAGCAGCTAATTAAGGAACTGCTCATTTGCGTACAGATGTAACACAAATAAAACTACATTTCTCAGAAATTATCCACTTTAGAAACGAATTTCTAATACAATGTATACCCTTTTAAAACTTTTAAAGAATAGCCTAAACAACAACTTGATTTTTTGGGTGACAGGGCCACCTTAACTTATTCCATATTTGGAACCTCCACTGTCTCACTTTAAATGTATCTGTGGTCACTTTTCGGAGATAGAGAAGTAAAAAAACAACAGGCCATGGCATGCAGCAAAAAGTTATAAGGAAAACAAGCACTTTAAGGAAGTACTAAAGAAAGAGTAGTGAATCTGTTGACTTCAGACACAGCAGAGGAGGTAGGGTCTAACATTAAAATGGTAATGTATACAGACATGGAGTAAGTTTTAGGAGTGCAAAGACCAAATATTATTCAAAGGAAATCTGATGGGTCATTTTTTAATCTTGAGGGTGCTCAATATATGGGAATCTCCTGAAATCCTGGCCTGGCTCCAGTTATTGGGAATTAATGGTGGATAAACCTGATCTCGACTGTTTCAAAGGTTGCTTAGCTTATACAAAGGATACCAGTGCTAAATTATTGATGCCTAGTCATACCTCTGTTCAGTTTTAGAGACCATAAATAAATTAAATAAATTAGAAATAAAATAGTGCATGTTCTAAAAGACAAAACTTACAATTAAAAACTTAAATATGTAACTTTGAAGGAAATAATTGAGGCAGATGCCACAACAGAAAACTTCACTGTTTTGTCTTTTTAAGAAAAAGAATAATACAAGAATAAGAGGCCTTGATTTGAAGTTAGAATGTGGGGAACTACTTAGTGGGTTTCTGCCTAGGGCAACACAGGACATAACTAAGGCAGCACATTTACAGGGGGCAGCAGACTGCAACAAAGAGGTATTAAAAACAACTGCTTTTAAGCATTGAAAAGAACATGGGACCTTTCCTGCTAGGTGGCTCGGCCGAAAATGTCTGTGAATGTCTTAGGGTTTCATGGTATGGTTAGGCTGGGAGGATTAGGGTTAGGGTGAGAGGGTTAAGGTTAGGCTGAGGGGATAAGGGCTAGGTGTTAGGGTGAGGGGGTTAGGGTTAGGCTGGGGGGATAAGGGTTAGGTATTAGGGTGAGGGGGGATTAGGGTTAGGTGTTAGCCTTGGGGGGTTAGGGTGTGGGGTGTTATGTGTTAGGGTGAGTGCGGCCAGGTTTGGTAGGTTTTAATGTGAGGGTTTTGTGAGGGTTCGGCTTCAGGTACTGGCCGATTATACACTTTAGACTGAAGAAATTCGCTGTCACTTTTGGCCGCGCCACCTAGTGGGCAATGGGCACCACTGCCCACAGCCAAACAACAGGAAAGATCCAGAACATGTTTTACACATTAAAAAAGTTGTTTTTGCATAAAAAATATTTATTAAAACCTGTTTAAACGTCATTAAAAGTAACAGGAAATGAAGAGCATACTTTTGTATGTAGATCTCATTGGCTGGCAAAGGCAAGCCCGCAAGAGTAGTAAGATTTCTGAATACGTTTTTGTTCACTGAGAACATTAGAATGTGAAACAGGCCATCTGAAAATTAGTGACCAGGAAAAGGCAGATGAGCTAAATAGGTTATTTTCTTCGGTATACACAAGGAAGGTACCAGTGGTTGGGACACTGCAACATAATGGGGCTACACTACCTTTGCCAAATAATTGGGTAACACAGAAAGAAATCCAAAAGAGATTGGAAAAAATTAATGTTAATAAAGCCCCGGGTCCTGATGGAAAACATCCACGGGTACTGAGGGAACTGGGTTCTGTAATAGCCAAACCATTATATTTAATTTTTCAAGATTCACTCAACACAGGGTCTCTACCAGCTGACTGGAGAAAAGCAGATGTGATACCTATATTTAAAAAGGGGGCAAGAGCAAATCCGGGGAATTATAGACCAGTGAGCCTCACTTCTGTAGTGGGGGAAGCTTTTAGAAGGGTTAATAAGGGATAATATACAAGAATATGTCTATTTGAACAGGATTATAAGTAGGAGTCAACATGGATTTATGAGGAATAGGTCATGTCAAACAAGTCTAATTAGTTTCTATGAGGAGGTTAGTAGGAACCTGGATCAAGGCAACTCAGTGGATGTAGTCTTTTTGGATTTTGCAAAGGTTTTTGATACAGTGCCACATGGGAGACTATTGTGCAAACTAAGAGATACAGGAACTGCAGTAAATATCTGCTCATGGATTGAGAGCTGGCTAAAAGACAGGAAGCAAAGGGTTCTTGTAAATGGAACATACTCCATTTTTGCTGATGACACGAAGTTGTGCAAGGTAATTAAATCATATAATGATGTCCTTTCCCTCCAAAGGGAATGAATGAAATAATGAATGGGTTGAGGAATGGGCATTTAAATGGCAGATGAGATTTAATACGAATAAATGTAAAGTTATGCATCTGGGAAGAAAAAATAGCCATGCAATTTATAATCTTAATGGAGCAAATCTAGGTGTATCAGATATTGAAAGGGATTTGGGAGTGCTTGTGGACAACCACATAGGTAACAGTGCTCAAAGCCCAGCAGCAGCTGCAAAGACAAATAAAATATTAGCATGTATTAAGAAGGGTATAGAAGCAAGGGAAGCAAATATAATTCTGCCACTATACAAATCTCTAGTACTCTCTAGCATTACTCTCTAGCATTTGGAATATGGAGTACAATTTTGGGCACCACTTCATAAAAAGGACATTTTAGAGCTGGAAAAGGTACAGAGAAGGGCTACAAAACTACCGTATATACTCGAGTATAAGCCGAGTTTTTCAGCCCTTTTTTTAAAGCAAAAAAGGCCCCCCTCGGCTTATACTCGAGTCGCTCTCCCCCCGTGTCTCTCTAACCCCCCCGTGTCTCTCTAACTCCCCCGTTTCTCTAACCCCCCGTGTGTCTCTATCCCCCAGTGTGTCTCTATCCCCTGTGTGTCTCTAACCCCCCCGTGTGTCTCTCTACCCCCCGTGTCTCTTTCCCTCCCCCCTCCTCAACCTAAACCCCCCTCAACCCCCCTCCTCCACCTAAACCCCCCTAAATACCTCCCCCCTCTCCCCTCACTTACCTGCTCTTGCTCCGGCCTCCGCTCCTTGACCCGGCGCCAGCGCACATGTGACGTCACATGCGCGCCGCATCATTAGCATATATAGCAGGTAAGTGAGGGGAGAGGGGGGAGGTATTTAGGGGGGTTTAGGTGGAGGATGGGGGTTGAGGGGGGTTTAGGTTGAGGAGAGGGTTGAGGAGGGGGGTTGGGCTTGAGGGGGATTGAGGGGGGAGGTTGAGGGGGGGGTTGAGGTTGAGGAGGGAGGTTGAGGATGGGGGGTTAAGGATGAGGATGGGGGGTTGAGGAAGGGGTTGAGGAGGAAGGTTGAGGAGGGGGTTGAGGATGGGGGGGTTGAGGAGGAAGGTTGAGGAGGGGGGTGAGGATGGGGGGGTTGAGGAGGGAGGTTGAGGAGGGGATTGAGGAGGGGGTTGAGAAGGGAGGTTGAGGATGAGGAGGGAGGATGAGGAGGGAGGTTGAGGATGAGGAGGGAGGTTGAGGATGAGGAGGAGGGGTTGAGGAGGGAGGATGAGGAGGGAGGTTGAGGAGGGGGTTGAGGATGAGGAGGGGGTTGAGGATGAGGAGGGAGGTTGAGGATGAGGAGGAGGTTGAGGAGGAGGGGTTGAGGATGGGGGGTTGAGGATGGGGGGTTGAGGAGAGAGGATGAGGATGGGGGGTTGAGGAGGGGGGGTTGAGGATGGGGGGGTTGAGGAGGGAGGATGAGGAGGGAGGTTGAGGAGGGGGTTGAAGATGAGGAGGGAGGTTGAGGAGGGGGTTGAGGATGAGGAGGGAGGTTGAAGATGAGGAGGGAGGTTGAGGAGGGAGGTTGAGGTTGAGGAGGGAGGTTGAGGATGAGGAGGGAGGTGATGAGGATGAGGAGGGAGGTGAGGATGAGGAGGGAGGTTGAGGATGAGGAGGGACGTTAAGGATGAGGAGGGAGGTTGAGGAGTGGGTTGAGGAGGGTGATAAGGGGAGGGGGAAGAGACACAGGGAAGGGAGAGGTTGGAAGAGACACAGGGAAGGGAGAGGGGAGAAGAGACACGGAGAGAGAGGGGGACACAGAGGGCACAAGAGGGACACAGGGGGCAGCACATTTCCCACCCTCGGCTTATACTCGAGTCACTCATTTTACCCAGTATTTTGTGGTAAAATGGGTGCCTCGGCTTATACTCGGGTCAGCTTATACTCGAGTATATACGGTAATAAGGGGAATAGAGGGGCTAAGTTATGAAAAAAGACTAACCAAATTAAACGTATTTTCTTTAGAAAAAAAGGCGTCTAAGAGGAGATATGATTACCTTATATAAATACATCCAGGGTCAGTATAAAGATTTGTCAAGGGAGCTTTTTGTGCCAAGAGGTTTTCAACTGACAAGAGGACATCCCTTGAGGTAAAAAGATTCCACCTTAAAGAAAGAAAAGGGTTCTTCACAGTAAGGGTAGTTAATCTGTGGAATTCTCTACCAGAGGAGGTGGTGATTCGATAGATAACTTTAAAAGGGGACTGGATTTATTTCTAATTGAAAAGGGAATTCAGGGTTATCATGGATAATTAGAGAGACAGTATTGATCCGGGGAGAAATTCGATCACCAGTATCTGGGGTCAGGAAGGAATTCTTTTTTTTTTTTTCTTTGAGACGATTGGCTAAGTCTCACTTGTTTGTTTTTATGTTTGCCTTCCTCTGGATTAAATAATAATTTAAAAAAATAATAATTAAATAATTGAATAATAATTCATTAATAACGAATTAATTAATATTTAATCAGCATATTGCAGATCAGAGGAGATCTTAAAAGATTGAACTTGATGGACTGAAAGTCTTTTTTCAACCTTAATTACTTTGTAACTATGTAACTATGTAACATTTATTTGAAAAAGAAAACACACTGTGACACATTAGCGAATACCATCTTTCTGATGCAACAACAAAAAAACATTTATTTTCATTTTAGAGCTGGAAAACCTTTATTTTCATTTTAGAGCTGGAAAAGTACAGAGAAGGGCAACAAAACTAATAAGAGGAATAGAAGTGCTAAGTTATAATGAAAGACTTACCAAATTAAACTTTTCGCTAGAAAAAAGGCGTCTAAGAGGGGATATGATTACATTATATAAATATATCCAGGGTCAATACAAGGCTTTGTCAAGTGAGCTTTTTGTGCCAAGAGGTTCTCAATTGACAAGAGGACATCCCTTGAGGTTAGAAGTAAAAAGATTTCCCCTTAAAAAAAGAAAAGAGTTCTTCACAGTAAGGGTGGTTAATAAGTGGAATTATCTACCAAAGGTGGTGACAGTGGAGTAAAAAGGGGTTGGATATATTTTTTAATAAAAAGGGCATTCAGGTTTATCCTGGATAATCAGAGAGGGAGTATTCATCCAGGGAGGAATCTGATCGCCAGTATCTGGGGTCAGGAAGGAATTTTATATTTTTTCCCCCTTTTTGAAACAATTGGCAAAGTTGTTCTTTTTCTCCTTGTCTTCTTCTGGATCAATTAGCAATTAATCTGCATATTGCGATCAGAAGACATATAAAAAGGTTGAACTTTATGGACTAAAAGTATTTTTTCAACCTAAATTAGTATGTAACTTTAAATTGCTGTTTCAGTATAATTTAAATGTATGTACATATGATTAAGCACATACATATCTATGCAACAGAATTTGATACTGTCCACATAAACATACATTAGCATATTATTCTCTATAAGTCTGGGGTAATATTAGGACCCCCTTCTGGATCACTACCTTGTCATTTTGTAGGGGCTTGTGTACCTCAATGAAGCTGTGAGCTCTACCATGTAGGGTCACCTACATAATCATAGCGGTCAGACAAATTGCGGTGCACCAGAGAAGGAACTGGCAACCTACTCCAGTATCTTTGCCTTGGATATGCACAACCAGAGTGCCTAATGTGCTGCGGGCAATGTGGTCACAGCGAGTCGGACACAACTGAACAACCATATTAGAATAGGGACATACCAATTTAAAATGAGGAGCAGTAATGGATTTGGGCAGTACAAATCAGAATCATCTCAGGGCAGTATAAAACCTAAATTTGCACCTTTAAATCCTATTTTACAGAAAAGGTGGAACATAAATGGAGTCTTACATTGGAAGTGACTGAAAGCCTGGTAGAAGGCTATCTTCACAATATATTAAGCCAAGACTTTTTAGGTAGACAGAATGGGCAGATTTGGATATCATGGTATCTACTGTCAAAATCCCTGCTACAATTTTCAATTCACCTTAATATTGTAAGACACCCAATGTTTGGGAAACCATGTTGGTCAAAGGGTTTTTATAACAGGACATAATTTATGTCTGCGCAACAAAATGCATCATCTGTGTGATTTAATTCCACATATACATACAGAGCACAGACTTCATTATGTCTCTTAAAGTTTCTGATTTCTTAGTAAATAATAATTGAATTTCTATGCAATAAAAATCAGTACTGATAAAAGAAAAAAAATCAATGTAGCTTTTAAGACTTGCATTTGTAGTTTACAGTTTTAGACTTCAGCAGATGCTGTTTTCCATCGTGTGCCCATGATGTGGGAGAGGATCTCCCCAGAAGATAATTCTTAAAAGGGAAACTGTCAACTCAACAGGAAGTTGGTTTCATCTTAAAGAGCATTTAAAACTGTATTTCTATTGTGCTGGCCATTTAAGAAAATGGCATATTCAGAAATATTTCTGCTGCTCTTGTATGCTAATGGATGACTCTGTAGGCTAATTTACAGCTCAGAGTGCTTGATCAGAGTGGAGGTGGTACTCTAACTACATGATAACACTGTGGGTATTGTTTTGGCTTCCACAGAGACAGAAAAGCATACTGTGTAATAGCACACCAACACAATTAATTAGTATCTGCAAGCCACTTATTTGCATATTAATACAGCTCAAACAAAATGAATAATTCAGGAATGTTTCACTTTAGAATAAAATGGCTAATACAATCTATACCCAGTTTTCAGGGTACATAAGAATAACTTGAGAAAAACAACTTGATTTTTGGGTCCCTTTAGCTGATGTCCTTGTAACATTGTGCCTATTTCCCTACAGTGGCTGTTGTTGGAAAATCTACATTGGTCAGAAAGAAATTTGTAGATGGGGTGGATATAAGCATATCTGCTGGAAGCCCCAATGCTAATATAAAAAAAAAACATTTTTAAAAGGTACATTGCTTTTTTTCTTTAAAATATTGTAACTAAACATAGTAAAACCAGATGTATGTGCAATGCAGGAGCCATTTCATACATAAATATTATCTTGTCTCTTCTTCCCCTCTTACCCAGATTTCTCTCAACCCTCTCTCCACACCCCTTGCTCCTCCCACTACTGTCTTTTTCCCATGGCACCCTCTCAATTTCCCAGTTGTACTCTTTCCATTACCCCAGGCATCTCTATCTGTTCCACCACCCCCTTCATTCTTAATCTGCTGAGCAAATTTGTGGTTTGTTAACTTCCTGTTCTTGTTACTGGAAATAACACAACTACAGAACATTGCATTATTTTGATCATGCAGGGCAATACATACAGCACTGAGTACCTTTAATACCGTAGAGAATTGACTGTTGCCCCCTCGGTTTTGCAAATTATTATGTCATATCCAATCTACATAGAGTGCACTCAATGTCTTAACAACCACATTCTGCAGAAAATGAATGTGTAATCTCTCTTGTGCAAAGCATTTGTTTAATCCATATTGCATAAACTTGCTTTAGAACAGCTAACTGTTTACCCTGCAGATTATCTCGTAACAATTATTGTACAGATGGGTTCTGCAGAATACAAACCCTTTATCGAGTAGAGGATCATTCCACTATTTTTATAGAGCGTGAAATACACTACCATACAGATCACTGTCTACGTGCAAAGCGTGGAGAATGCCCTGTCCTGTAAAGCTTTTTGCCTGATTTGCAAAATATAACCGAGTCTTGCAAAACATTATATGTACAATGCAGGATGTCACATAATGTTTATCTTAAAGGACCATCGAAGCTTGGGTAAAATGTCACATGCTTGTGAAATATGTAACAAGCTAACAATCCTGGGCTGTGTTTCTGACTAATCACATGAGGCCCAGGCCTAGGGCAGCATATTTACAGGGGCAGCAGGCTGCCTGAAGATGCAGTACATTGAAATATGTTTGTGTATGCATAGACATTTCTATATGCAGTGATATTTCCTTAGTAAGGGTACTTGACACTTTCAGTCATACCATATATATACTGTATAAACACATAAACACAAATTATTTGAGATAATGTAGAAGAGGCGCTGCAAGTGGGGCATGTACAAACCTGAATGGCATAGGACAGCATAAAACCTAAATTTACCTTTAACTGCATTAAAAGCTTTGTAAGCTATGAGAATAATCTCTGCTTGTGCCACGGGACTTTCCTCCTGGGCAGGTAGCATGTATGTAGCCTAAGGGTAAGGATTTTGCTACCATGAGGTTCCCAGAATGCAGTGTAATAACTGTATTTCTTAGAATTCTCAGCAGGAAAAAAGTATTTTAAACTTGTTTTAGACATTCAAATGTGAACACAAATGTACTATTTTTTTACTGTACTACTGTATGGGCTTCTATAGCTCTTTTTCCCACCATAAATTAAATGATTACTGTGGTAAAATCCCTCCTCAAAAAAATTGTAAGTGTAAATCCCTAATATAATCTGCAACAGATCCCCAGCCTTATTTTTTATGCAGATTCTTGGGAGACGGCTTCAAAGACTAATCTAAAAAAACAATATCTAATTCAATTATTGATCAATTTTACAAATGTAAACATATTTTCCACAACTTTTGTGGTCCTTTCAGTTAAAATACAAAAAACAACAGCATTATTAACACATTGCTCAAGGATGGAGGACCCTGCCTTTGAGCTTAGAATCCAGTGTCCATAGTATCATGATCCCCCTCAGTGGGTTTACATTATGTTTTATAGTTATTTAATTTGTTATGTTATATTGATTACCCCTATGTATGTTACTCACTGTATGTTATGTTGCTTCTCTGTGCGTGTTTAAAGTATGTTGCATGTTCGGTTCATGAACAGTTGACTAATTTAGAATGTAATCTGTAACTATTATGTTGAGAAGCTGTCAGTTATTAAAGTTTCATCTGATGGTTGAGACATAAAAAACGTGTATCTGTCATTTTAGAGAAAGATAGAGACAAAAACATTTATTATTTTGCCAAGTCTGCTTTTTACCTCCTGTGTTCCTGAAGTCTTGAGCCGGTTCCTGCCATAAGTGCTGAGGTTACTAGAACCAAGACCATCCAGGGGTACTCCTGTAACAGTAAGCAGGAGGGTTAGTGGATGAACCTGGTCCCCCTCACCCCAGGGTTGTGACACATGGTGCTTTCCCCAAAGCACCTTGCACGATTGAAAACTCCCAAACTTACAGGTTTGGGTATGGTACAGAAGGCTGATAGAAGTGTTGTGCATGTTAAGGTGGAATGTGATAGGCTTCTTTAAACAGATGTGTTTCAAGTAATATTAGTTAGAGATAGATTGTAAAACTTATCTGCAGTTAAATGTCCTTTCAAATGAGCACAAAACTAGATGAAAATAGTATGTTCCATGTTTTATTACCCTGTTGAAAATGTTCTGAATTACAAAGCTTGTCCCCACCATCAGAGAAAGCATAAGCGAAAGCGTGTTTGGCATCCCTACCTCACTTCTGGTGATGTTGCTTCCGTTGACCTTAAACCATCTCAGGTGATATTTTTTTATCACCAAATAGTACCATTTTAGTGTTTAGACAATCCACTTACTGAGGGGATGGGGAATTTCTCTGTCACTCTAATAGAATCTGTTATTGCTCAATATCTTTGATGTTTTAGAGTGAATATAAGTGAGTTTTTTAGATTGGACCTGAATAACCAACAATACACTGTTATACTGACTTATCACATAGATAGTTCTCAGCAGCCCGGGCTTGCCAAAATCCGTTGGTAATGCAATGTTAAAACGGCGAGGGCCACAACGTTAAAACTGCGACCACGTATGACTTAGGCAGGGAGAGCTCACTGCGCTGGTGGAGATGAGCGTCATAGGTGCTCATCCCTACAACCCCGTAGGGCTTAGGCAGGGAGCGCCAAAGGAGCTCACTGCACTGGTGGAGATGAGCGCCATAGGCGCTCATCCCTACAACCCTGCACGACTTGCGCATCATACCTACAACCCGCGGAACTGCACATCAACAGAAAACTCAAATACACACTTCACAGTGTAGCACTTTGAAAAAATCGCCTCTAAAAAATTACGTGCCATAACACTTACAAAAGGAAACTGCCACTTAGAAAAAAAAAATACGGCCAGCAAAAAATACAAACTTAACAGCCGAACCACGCACAGCGAAAAACACACACACAAAAAATCACACACAGCAAGGGGAGACAGCCAGGACGTCTGGAGTGAGGTTACACAGAAATGTAAGCGAAAATCCCCTAAGCGAGAGAAAAAATGGCCGCCGAAAAAAAACTAAACAAGTCTACATGGCCCCTAAACACACAAAACAACGCCAGGCACATACGCCTTTTACACAGGACCGTACAAAGGTACAAAATACACTATTAGGAAGAACGCAAAATGCTCCACGCCCGCGTTACACATAGACAATCGCAGCCATTTTACAACACTAACTTGCAACTAATATCATTACCATTACAAAATGCGGAACTACACAGCTTAACAAACGGTTTCCCCTCGTGCACACAGCCTATCTATACTACACACTGCCCACATTGCTGACACTTACACCTCAGGTCACCAACAGTGCAAATCTACATTGTATGCTGCAGGAACATCAAAACAGATTGTTAGATCTTCAGCACAATGCTTCCTGCATATATTATTTACACATAGGTAAAGTATATTAATTTATGATTTTATTATTTAATTAATTATCATTCAAAAATATAGACAGAAAAAAAAATAAAGACGACAGGATCACAAGGAGCGCCGACTGTGTTTAGAGGAGCAAAACTACACCAGGGGAGAGGCTCGCAATGAGCGCCAAAAGGCAATCAGCTCAAACCTTGCACCGAAGGCGCTCATTGTGAGCCACGCAATGAGCGCCAAAGGTACTCACACAACCAAAATACTTACTCTGTGTGGCAAACAGCATTGCCTGCCTTATAATTCTATTGCCATCATTTTTTGACGGGCATGTCGTTAGTATCATGTAATTATTGTACTGTATGATAATACTTGGGATCCATTTAACCACAGTTTAATTACCGTGCTGGAATCCCACCCCTAGATTAAAGTGTAGGAAAGTGTGTTTTAGTTTTTTATATGTCACTTATTTATGTATGACAATAAAAGTTAAGTTTTATATACAAAATATATGAGTAGTAAGTGTGCTAAATGAAAATGTATGTGTTTTTCTGTTTGTATCATAAAGGTCCACATAGTAAGGACTATGGTATTCACCAGTAGTAACATACAGATGTGAGAGTTGGACTTTAAAGAAGGCTGAACACTGTAGAATTAACTCCTTTGCATTGCCATGCTGGAGAAAACTACTTAGAGTCCCTTAGACAGCAAGAGGATCCAATCAATCAATACTACAGGGAATCAAGTCAAAGTGTTCACTGGAAGGTTTGATTATAAAGCTGAAGCTCAAATATTTTGACAGGATTCCCGAGAGAAGGCTATGATGCTGGGAAAGATTGAAAGCAAACAAAGAAGGGGACATTAGAGGCAGAGATGGATAGATGAGGTAATTGAAGCAGTGAATATGAGCATGAAGAAGCTTGGTGTTATGTGGTCCATAGGGTCACCGATATTCGGACATAACTGAACAACTGAACTACAACATATAATATTTCTTTCATCTCACACTATGAACCCCTTAAATAAATATAGTATTATTTGTTTATGAACTAAGACTTTGATTAATTATTAGACTTTTGTTATTCTGGCAATCTAATAGTATATAAAGTTCTTAGTTATTTATTGGTAAGCAAACTAAACCCATTCATTTTACTTTATTTTATGTATCACATACCACAATTGGAGCCTAGCATTCTGAGAGTTTCATAGCCTCAATCCATCAGAGTATTATTCTACACACTATTGCAGTACCGTTATCTGGCTGGGCATTATGTTGTGTTGTGTATGCAATATCTTGAATACTTATTTGCTGTTTCTTTCTGGGAGAACATTGTTTATCTCTATAAAGTGTAACCACAGCTACCCTAAAATCTCACAACCACTGCAAAGGAAGTTGTTCTGAGCCCAGCAGTTCTCTTTTTCTCACACACCGAATTGCACAATAGAACTTGATTGGTCAGTTTATTTTAACAGCGGTATATTAAGACTTTCATCAACACTAGAAAATGAAACAGTTATCACTCTGAGGATGTTGCAGTGTGTTCTGTATTAGGACATAGCCTTTTCCCCACAGTCATAGAAGGCTGAATCAAGACACAAATGACAGGACATTAGGGTTTATATATCAAAGTGAGTTAAAATGTTGTGTTAATGACTCGAATTTCCATGATATTCAATGTGCAGTATTTCTCAAACAGTGTGGGAAGTGGAATTATTAACAAAAGTGTTTTTAGCTTCATCTGCTGGCTCAGAAGGCCATATTCAGCCAAAGGGGTATATTTGTCATGTGGGGATAAAAGGTAGGTACAAAAGTTGAGTTAAATAGCGCCGTGACCTTAAGTGTATTTCTGTTTCATAAAAAACTACAATAGAAAACATAAAGTGGAGATATTTTATGTTTTAACTTTACTTATGCAACCTTAATTTATATATATTCTTGTTCTCACTTTTATACACGTTTGACAAATATACCCAGGATATGTTCTCAACATTTGGTATCCCATAACATCCTATCAGTACAGCTTACAATCGTATGAAATAGATTTTTCCATCATATATCTTTTTTTTTTTTTTGCTGCTCATTGCCCATTATAGTCAAACATTATGCTTATGCCTGATCATCCTATTTACTTCTTTAGTTTCCGTGCTTCCATTTTTGCCCATTCTAATTACATCTACTCCACTTACTCCTGCTCCTTATCCATGAACCTTTTAGCAATTCCTGCTATATTGCCTTATCAGTAGTGATGTCGCGAACATCAAATTTTTGGTTCGCGAACAGCGGACGCGAATTTCATCAAATGTTCGTGAACGGGAGAACATCAGCACACCGCCATAGACTTCAATGGGTAGGCGAATTTAAAAACCCATGGTGACTCATTCTGGCCACAATAGTGATGGGAAAGTTGTTTCAAGGGGACTTACACCTGGACTGTGGCATGCCGGAGGGGGATCCATGGCAAAACTCCCATAAAGGGCATAAATCACCTAACATTCCTAAATTGTACCTGTTATGTCACCTATCAGGGGACGTGTATATGGCATGGATTTTTGGATTAGGGAGATGGAAAAAGATGCTTGGTCGGTCCTCCCACTTTGAATTTGGGGCACTGCGCGTGCAATCTAAGGTGCCACCAGATAGGAGTGGTGTGTTCATTTGTACTATTTATTCCTATCAGTTTAATACCTGTTACGTCACCTTTCAGGGGACGTGTATATGGCATCGATTTTTGGAACAGGGAGATGGAAAAAGATGCTTGGTCGGTCCTCCCACTTCAAATTTGGGGCACTGCACGTGCAATGTAATGTGCCACCAGATATGAGTGGTGTATTAAGTTGTACTATTTATTCCTATCAGTTTAATACCTGTTACGTAACCTATCAGGGGACGTGTATATGGCATTGATTTTTGGAACAGGGAGATGGAAAAAGATGCTTGGTCGGTCCTCCCACTTCAAATTTGGGGCACTGCGCGTGCAATCTAAGGTGCCACCAGATAGGAGTGGTGTATTAAGTTGTACTATTTATTCCTATCAGTTTAATACCTGTTACGTCTCCTATCAGGGGACGTGTATATGGCATGGATTTTTGGAACAGGGAGATGGAAAAAAGATGCTTGGTCGGACCTCCTACTTCGAATTTGGGGCACTGCACGTGCAATGTAATGTGCCACCAGATAGGAGTGGTGTATTAAGTTGTACTATTTATTCCTATCAGTTTAATACCTGTTACGTCACCTATCAGGGGATGTGTATATGGCATGGATTTTTGGAACAGGGAGATGGAAAAAGATGCTTGGTCTGTCCTCCCACTTCGAATTTGTGGCACTGCGCGTGCATTCTAATCTGTCACCAGATAGGAGTAGTGTGTTCAGTTGTACTATTTATTCCTATCAGTTTAATACCTGTTACGTCACCTATCAGGGGACGTGTATATGGCATTATTTTTTGGAACAGGGAGATGGTAAAAGATGCTTAGTCGGTCCTCCCACTTCGAATTTGGGGCACTGCACGTGCAATGTAATGTGCCACCAGATAGGAGTGGTGTATTAAGTTGTACTATTTATTCCTATCAGTTTAATACCTGTTACGTCACCTATCAGGGGACGTCTATATGGCATGGATTTTTGGAACAGGGAGATGGAAAAAGATGCTTGGTCGGACCTCCTACTTCGAATTTGGGGCACTGCAAGTGCAATCTAATGTGCCACCAGATAGGAGTGGTGTATTAAGTTGTACTATTTATTCCTATCAGTTTAATACCTGTTACGTCACCTATCAGGGGACGTGTATATGGCATGGATTTTTGGAACAGGGAGATGGAAAAAGATGCTTGGTCGGTCCTCCCACTTCAAATTTGGGGCACTGCACGTGCAATGTAATGTGCCACCAGATAGGAGTGGTGTATTAAGTTGTACTATTTATTCCTATCAGTTTAATACCTGTTACGTCACCTATCAGGGGACGTGTATATGGCATGGATTTTTGGAACAGGGAGATGGAAAAAGATGCTTGGTCGGTCCTCCCACTTCGAATTTGGGGCACTGCGCGTGCAATCTAAGGTGCCACCAGTTAGGAGTGGTGTGTTCAGTTGTACTATTTATTCCTATCAGTTTAATACCTGTTACGTCACCTATTAGGGGGACGTGTATATGGCATGGATTTTTGGAACAGGGAGATGGTAAAAGATGCTTAGTCGGTCCTCCCACTTCGAATTTGGGGCACTGCACGTGCAATGTAATGTGCCACCAGATAGGAGTGGTGTATTAAGTTGTACTATTTATTCCTATCAGTTTAATACCTGTTACGTCACCTATCAGGGGACGTGTATATGGCATGGATTTTTGGAACAGGGAGATGGAAAAAGATGCTTGGTCGGACCTCCTACTTCGAATTTGGGGCACTGCTCGTGCAATCTAATGTGCCACCAGATAGGAGTGGTGTATTAAGTTGTACTATTTATTCCTATCAGTTTAATACCTGTTACGTCACCTATCAGGGGACAAGTATATGGCATGGATTTTTGGAACAGGGAGATGGAAAAAGATGCTTGGTCGGTCCTCCCACTTCAAATTTGGGGCACTGCATGTGCAATGTAATGTGCCACCAGATAGGAGTGGTGTATTAAGTTGTACTATTTATTCCTATCAGTTTAATACCTGTTACGTCACCTATCAGGGGACGTGTATATGGCATGGATTTTTGGAACAGGGAGATGGAAAAAGATGCTTGGTCGGTCCTCCCACTTCGAATTTGGGGCACTGCGCGTGCAATCTAAGGTGCCACCAGTTAGGAGTGGTGTGTTCAATTGTACTATTTATTCCTATCAGTTTAATACCTGTTACGTCACCTATCAGGGGACGTGTATATGGCATGGATTTTTGGAACAGGAAGATGGAAAAAGATGCTTGGTCTGTCCTCCCACTTCGAATTTGTGGCACTGCGCGTGCATTCTAATCTGTCACCAGATAGGAGTAGTGTGTTCAGTTGTACTATTTATTCCTATCAGTTTAATACCTGTTACGTCACCTATCAGGGGACGTGTATATGGCATTATTTTTTGGAACAGGGAGATGGTAAAAGATGCTTAGTCGGTCCTCCCACTTCGAATTTGGGGCACTGCACGTGCAATGTAATGTGCCACCAGATAGGAGTGGTGTATTAAGTTGTACTATTTATTCCTATCAGTTTAATACCTGTTACGTCACCTATCAGGGGACGTGTATATGGCATGGATTTTTGGAACAGGGAGATGGAAAAAGATGCTTGGTCGGACCTCCTACTTCGAATTTGGGGCACTGCAAGTGCAATCTAATGTGCCACCAGATAGGAGTGGTGTATTAAGTTGTACTATTTATTCCTATCAGTTTAATACCTGTTACGTCACCTATCAGGGGACGTGTATATGGCATGGATTTTTGGAACAGGGAGATGGAAAAAGATGCTTGGTCGGTCCTCCCACTTCGAATTTGGGGCACTGCACGTGCAATGTAATGTGCCACCAGATAGGAGTGGTGTATTAAGTTGTACTATTTATTCCTATCAGTTTGATACCTGTTACGTCACCTATCAGGGGACGTGTATATGGCATGGATTTTTGGAACAGGGAGATGGAAAAAGATGCTTGGTCGGTCCTCCCACTTCGAATTTGGGGCACTGCGCGTGCAATCTAAGGTGCCACCAGTTAGGAGTGGTGTGTTCAGTTGTACTATTTATTCCTATCAGTTTAATACCTGTTACGTCACCTATTAGGGGACGTGTATATGGCATGGATTTTTGGAACAGGGAGATGGTAAAAGATGCTTAGTCGGTCCTCCCACTTCGAATTTGGGGCACTGCACGTGCAATGTAATGTGCCACCAGATAGGAGTGGTGTATTAAGTTGTACTATTTATTCCTATCAGTTTAATACCTGTTACGTCACCTATCAGGGGACGTGTATATGGCATGGATTTTTGGAACAGGGAGATGGAAAAAGATGCTTGGTCGGACCTCCTACTTCGAATTTGGGGCACTGCTCGTGCAATCTAATGTGCCACCAGATAGGAGTGGTGTATTAAGTTGTACTATTTATTCCTATCAGTTTAATACCTGTTACGTCACCTATCAGGGGACAAGTATATGGCATGGATTTTTGGAACAGGGAGATGGAAAAGATGCTTGGTCGGTCCTCCCACTTCAAATTTGGGGCACTGCATGTGCAATGTAATGTGCCACCAGATAGGAGTGGTGTATTAAGTTGTACTATTTATTCCTATCAGTTTAATACCTGTTACGTCACCTATCAGGGGACGTGTATATGGCATGGATTTTTGGAACAGGGAGATGGAAAAAGATGCTTGGTCGGTCCTCCCACTTCGAATTTGGGGCACTGCGCGTGCAATCTAAGGTGCCACCAGTTAGGAGTGGTGTGTTCAATTGTACTATTTATTCCTATCAGTTTAATACCTGTTACGTCACCTATCAGGGGACGTGTATATGGCATGGATTTTTGGAACAGGAAGATGGAAAAAGATGCTTGGTCGGTCCTCCCACTTCGAATTTGGGGCACTGCACGTGCAATGTAATGTGCCACCAGATAGGAGTGGTGTATTATTATTATTATCTTTTATTTGTATCGCGCCAACATATTCCGTAGCGCTGTACAGGGGATAAGAACAGGGGACTACACGTTTAACAAATTCAAAGTTGAAGGGCCCTGTTTTGAGGTTAGAATTTTAGCAGAAAGTGCTTTATCCCAAAGCACCCTACAAGACTGGAAACTCGCTACTTACAATCTAAAGGGAATTAAAGGGCAGAGAACTGGGGAAGAGTAACAAATAAGGAATAGCAAGGGTCAAGAAGCAGGTGAAAGATAGAATGAGTTTTATTTTAGAGGAAGAGGGGAGGGATCTGAGGTGAAAGACTAGTATGTTGGCTGACCCCTAGTGTTGAGATGATATATCTGCAAGTAGGAAGTCAGGTGATTTTCATGGCTCTATAAATTTAATCTGAGTTGGGGTGGGTGGGTGAGTGGGAGGGAGAGAGTTTGGGCAATATTCTGAGAATCTCACAGATGTAGTAGGCCTTAAAACCAGAGTGAAGTTGCACTGAAAGAAAGAGAGAGAATGGATTGGGGTCAGACAGTACAGGAAGATAGGGGAGTAAGAAAGAAATGGGAGAGAGACCTTAGAAGTTAGGTATGTAAGGAGGGGGGAGGAGATTTGAGGTAATTATGCCAGCCATAAATGGGGGAAGGATGGGGGGAAGTTGGGGACGCCAAAGCAGGGTATAGGAAACAGTTAAAAATTTAAAACAAAATGTCAGAAATATTTCTATCTGCCAAGATATAATAACATGCATACAGTAGTGAAATTAATAAACATATTGGCTCGAGGGATGGCGCAGTTTCCATAGTCTCCTCCATACCTGCTGAGGTGCTCTGAATGCAGTTCTGAGAATCTCACAGATGTAGTAGGCCTTAAAACCAGAGTGAATTTGCACTGCTGAGGTGTTCTGAATGCAGTTCTGAGAATCTCACAGATGTAGTCGGCCTTAAAACCAGAGTGAATTTGCACTGCTGAGGTGTTCTGAATGCAGTTCTGAGAATCTCACAGATGTAGTAGGCCTTAAAACCAGAGTGAATTTGCACTGCTGAGGTGTTCTGAATGCAGTTCTGAGAATCTCACAGATGTAGTAGGCCTTAAAACCAGAGTGAATTTGCACTGCTGAGGTGTTCTGAATGCAGTTCTGAGAATCTCACAGATGTAGTAGGCCTTAAAACCAGAGTGAATTTGCACTGCTGAGGTGTTCTGAATGCAGTTCTGAGAATCTCACAGATGTAGTAGGCCTTAAAACCAGAGTGAATTTGCACTGCTGAGGTGTTCTGAATGCAGTTCTGAGAATCTCACAGATGTAGTAGTCCTTAAAACCAGAGTGAATTTGCACTGCTGAGGTGTTCTGAATGCAGTTCTGAGAATCTCACAGATGTAGTAGGCCTTAAAACCAGAGTGAATTTGCACTGCTGAGTATTAAGTTGTACTATTTATTCCTATCAGTTTAATACCTGTTACGTCACCTATCAGGGGACGTGTATATGGCATGGATTTTTGGAACAGGGAGATGGAAAAAGATGCTTGGTCGGACCTCCTACTTCGAATTTGGGGCACTGCACTTGCAATGTAATGTGCCACCAGATAGGAGTGGTGTATTAAGTTGTACTATTTATTCCTATCAGTTTAATACCTGTTACGTCACCTATCTTTCCTCCCAATAGCACATTCTATATGTCATCAACCGGCCTGGGTGTATTTAGTGAACCACACTTTAAGGCCCTTAACCTGGTACAAGGTCGCTTGGCTATCAGAATTGCCTCAGAGCCTTAAAAACTCGCCAAACCCCCTAATCAGACACTCACTATCATACTGGAAATGGGCCAAGAAACACACAGGTTTGTTCCCTGGATCCACCCAAATGACCCCAATTCTTGAGCACAACATCACAACACTGGTGGAGGTCAAGGAAACTAGATAGACTGGGAGACTGGTTTGTAAAGGGCCAGATGCTCACCTATGAGGAACTGAGGGACAAGCATGAGCTACCGCTGTCAAAACATTACAATTACTGTAGGCTGAGGCATTTCACACACTCCCTGACCCAGAAACAGGGGACACCGGTCTTAAATTGGTTCTCCAAAATTTGTAAAGATAAACCTCTATCAAGGGGGATCATTGGGTCACTTTACAAATATAAAACATTTGTTACTGGTTGAAGCGACACTGGGGGAAGGACCGGTAACCGAAGGGTGATTACCCAGGTTAGATATTGTAAATAATAAGCTAATACTGCTGGAGGGATGATAGCTAATAGGACTTTGGTGTTTCCTGCAGATATACTCTTTACTATTGTCTGTTTTACCTTGTTTTAGGTATCTCTTAAATTGCAATCACCGTAAAAAATAAGAAAAATTATTAACCTAAAAAGTAAAAATAAGAAGGAATAGCCAGCTAACTTTCATAAAATGTCTTTATTGTAAATATGTGTTTTTGCACAACTGTTATGCAAGACTGTTCAAAAATGCTTTATTTTTCATTACATGCTGTACGCCTTCTGACAATAAAAGAATTTAAATGCAAAAATTAGGTATTGTTGCAGCAACCAGAACAATTGATGTTAGTTTGCCAGGCAGAAAGTGCCTTAAAACATTGCGTCTTGAACCCTAGTTGGTAGCGGATAAGTCACGCAAGCCATCTGGCATTCAGGGATAAAATACAGCAGCGTGTGGACCATTATTAGCTCAAGGCAGCTCATCTATCAGGCCTTTTTTAATCTAATGTATCGCCCACTGTCAGTCCCTTCGGGATCCATCCCTCATTCATCTTAATAAAGGTGAGGTAATCTAGACTTTTTTGACCTAGGCGACTTCTCTTATCAGTGACAAAACCTCCTGCTGCACTGAAGGTCCTTTCTGACAGGACACTTGAAGCAGGGCAGGACAGAAGTTCTATGGCAAATTGGGATAGTTCAGGCCACAGGGCAAGCGTGCACACCCAGTAGTCAAGGGGTTCATCGCTCCTCATAGTGTCGATATCTGTAGTTATGGCGAGGTAGTCTGTTACCTGACGGTCGAGTCGTTCTCTGAGGGTGGACCCCGAAGGGCTGTGGCGATGCATAGGACTTAAAAAGCTCCGCTTGTCCTCCATCAACAACACGTCTGTAAAGCGTCCTCTCCTTGCCGTCATGGTCGTGGGAGGAGGAGGATTATGTTCACCTCTTCCGCTGTTAAATTGCTGTTGTGCTGTAACATCACCCTTAAACGCTGTGTAAAGCATACTTTTTAATTTATTTTGGAAGTGCTACATCCTTACCGACTTGTGGTAATTCGCTAACATTTCAGGCACTTTCTGCTTATACCGGGGGTCTAGTAGCGTGGACACCCAGTACAGGTCGTTCTCCTTCATCCTTTTTATAGGAGGGTCCCTCAACAGGCACGACAGCATGAAAGACCCCATTTGCACAAGGTTGGATGCCGAGCTAGTCATGTCCCGTTCCTCGTCCTCAGTGATCTCACTGAAGGTATGTTCTCCCCCCCAGCCATGTACAACACCACGGGTACCAGATAGATGACAACGAGCACCCTGGGATGCCTGTTGTGGTTGGTCTTCCTCCTCCTCCTCAAAGCCACATTCCTCCTCTGACTCCTCTTCCTCACAATCCTCTTCCAGCGTTGCCGCAGGTCCAGCAAGCGATGCTGATAAGGCTGTTTCTGGTGGTGATGGTGACCACAACTCTTCCTCTTCACGCTCATCTACGGCCTGATCCAGCACTCTTCGCAGGGCACGCTCCAGGAAGAAAACAAATGGTATGTTGTTGCTGATGGTGCCCTGGGTGCGACTGACCAGGTTTGTCACCTCCTCAAAAGGACGCATAAGCCTACAGGCATTGCGCATGAGCGTCCAGTAAAGTGGCAAAAAAATCCCCAGCTCCGCAGAGGCTGTCCTAGCACCCCGGTCATACAAATACTCGTTAACGGCCTTTTCTTGTTGGTCGAACATTAGGAGTGTTGAATTTCAACGTGTCGGGCTGTCTAAAATCAAGCGCCTCGCTGGCATGTTGTTTCGGCGCTTGATATCTGTAAAGTGCGCCATGGCCGTGTAGGAACGCTTGAAATGGCCACACACCTTCCTGACCTGCTTCAGGACGTCCTGTAAGCCTGGGTGCTTATGCACAAAGAGTTGTACAATCAAATTACACACATGTGCCATGCACGGCACATGTGTCAACTTGCCCCAATTCAATGCCGCCAAAAAATTTCTTACGTTGTCACAAACCACTTTGCCGATCTCCAGTTGGTGCGGAGTCAGCCACTAATCCACCTGTGCGTTCAGGGTGGACAGGAGTGCTGGTCCGGTGTGACTCTCTGCTTTCAGGGAAGTCAACCCCAAGTTGGCGTGACACTGCCGTATCCGGGATGTGGAATAGTACCTGTGGAGCTGGGGGAGTGCTGTTGATGTGGAGCAAGACATAGCAGCAGCAGAAGAGGACTCAGCCGAGGAGGTTATGGAAGAGGATGGAGTAGGAGGAGTAGAGGAGGTGGCAGCAGGCCTGCCTGCAAGTCGTGGCGGTGTCACCAACTCCTCTGCAGAGCCACGTATTCCATGCTTGGCAGCCGTCACCAGGTTTACCCAATGCACAGTGTAGGTTATATACCTGCCCTGACCATGCTTTGCAGACCAGGTATCAGTGGTCAGATGGACCCTTGCCCCAACACTGTGTGCCAGAGATGCCATTACTTCCTTTTGCACAATCGAGTGCAGGTTGGGGATTGCCTTTTGTGCTAAGAAATTTCGTTACCTTCCACTGCGGTGTCCCAATAGCTACAAATTTTGTGAACGCCTCAGACTCCACCAGCTTGTATGGTAAAAGCTGGCGGGCTAAGAGTTCAGACAAGCCAGCTGTCAGTTGCCGGGCAAGGGGGTGACTTTGTGACATTGACTTCTTACGCTCAAACATGTCCTTGACAGACACCTGACTGTGGGCAGATGAGCAGGGACTGCTCACGGCGAGACACGGAGTGGCGGATGGTTGAGAGGGTGCAAGCTGGGCAGCATTGGTTGACGTGGCTGAAGATGCTGGACCAGGAAGAGGATGGCGGCTTTGACTTTGTGTGCTGCTTGTACTCATGTGTTGATCCCATAGGCGTTTGTGATGTGACATCATGTGCCTTCGCAAAGAAGTTGTACCTAGGTGGGTGTTGGACTTCCCACGACTCAGTTTCTTTTCGCACAGGTTGCAAATGGCATCACTGTTGTCACAGGCAGACACACGAAAAAATTGCCACACTGCTGAGCTCTGCAATGACGGCATTCTGGTGGTGGCAGCAGCATGCGTTGACTGGCGCGCTGTCTGGCTATCCCCGGGTACCGATGCATGCTGTCTGACTGTGCCACTAGCTACTTTCGATGACCTCCCCCTGCTTCCAACTCATCTCCTCCTCCTCTCTGTCTCCCCATCTGAACTTTCCCCCTGTTCTTCTTCTCTTAGGAGTGACATCCACAGACGCATAGTCATCATCAACCGCTTCACTTGTATCTGACAACTCAACAAAGGAAGCAGCACCGGGTACAACATCATCATCAGACCATACGTCTATGTGTGTAATGCTGCCTGAGTGGGACATATCCCTGTTATCTACATCCTCTGGCACTAATGTTTGTGCATCACTCACGGATCAAGTGAAGCGGCTGTGGTGCTAGTGTTGGTGGTGGGTGCAGGCGGGCGAGTGGTAACTGGAGAGGTGCCCGAAGCTAAGCTGGAGAAGGATGGTGCGTCTAGGTTCCGAGCGGAAGCTGTAGAAGATTGGGTGTCCAGTGTTAGCCAGTCAACCATGTCCTCAGAACTTTTCAAGTTCAGGGTACGTTGCCTCTGAAAACTGGGCATTATTCTAGGGCCAAAGGGAATCACAGCACCACGACCATGACGGCCCCTGCGGGGTGGCCTGCCTCTGCCTGTCATTTTTTTTTCGATTAGTGGTACTATGCGTGCAAGCTACTGTGACACCAGATATGAGTGTCACTGTGCACTGGCAAAAGTTGGCAGACCAGATGCAATAGGCCTCACACACACGCCTTTAGGCAGGCTACTGATATTCAATCGATTACAGTCAAAAAAGGGTTGTTTTATTTCACTGCAAGATATGAGTGTCACTGTGCACTGGCAAAAGTTGGCAGAGTAGGCGATGTAGGCCTCACACACACGCCTGTAGGCAGGCAAGTGATATTTAATCGATAACAGTCAAAAAAGTGTTGTTTTATATCACTGTACACTACGGTTGCACCAGATATGAGTGTCACTGTGCACTGGCAAAAGTTGTCAGAGTAGGCGCTGTAGGCCTCACACACACGCCTGTAGGCAGGCAACTGATATTCAATCAATTACAGTCAAAAAAGGGTTCTTAAATGTCACTGTACACTAGGTTGCACCAGATATGAGTGTCACTGTGCACTGGCAAAAGTTGGCAGAGTAGGCGCTGTAGGCCTCACACACAGGCCTGTAGGCAGGCAACTGATATTCAATCGATTACAGTAAAAAAGGGTTCTTTTATTTCACTGTACACTAGGTTGCACCAGATATGAGTGTCACTGTGCACTGGCAAAAGTTGGCAGAGTAGGCGCTGTAGGCCTCACACACACGCCTGTAGGCAGGCAACTGATATTCAATCAATTACAGTCAAAAAAGCGTTCTTAAATGTCACTGTACACTAGGTTGCACGAGATATGAGTGTCACTGTGCACTGGCAAAAGTTGTCAGAGTAGGCGCTGTAGGCCTCACACACAGGCCTGTAGACAGGCAACTGATATTCAATCGATTACAGAAAAAAAAGGGTTCTTTTATTTCACTGTACACTAGGTTGCACCAGATATGAGTGTCACTGTGCACTGGCAAAAGTTGGCAGAGTAGGCGCTGTAGGCCTCACACACACGCCTGTAGGCAGGCAACTGATATTCAATCAATTACAGTCAAAAAAAGGTTCTTAAATGTCACTGTACACTAGGTTGCACCAGATATGAGTGTCACTGTGCACTGGCAAAAGTTGTCAGAGTAGGCGCTGTAGGCCTTACACACACGCCTGTAGGCAGGCAACTGATATTCAATCGATTACAGAAAAAAAGGGTTCTTTTATTTCAATGTACACTAGGTTGCACCAGATATGAGTGTCACTGTGCACTGGCAAAAGTTGGCAGAGTAGGCGCTGTAGGCCTCACACACACGCCTGTAGGCAGGCAACTGATATTCAATCGATTACAGTCAAAAAAGGGTTCTTAAATGTCACTGTACACTAGGTTGCACCAGATATGAGTGTCACTGTGCACTGGCAAAAGTTGGCAGAGTAGGCGCTGTAGGCCTCACACACACGCCTGTAGGCAGGCAACTGATATTCAATCGATTACAGTCAAAAAAGGGTTCTTATATTTCACTGTACACTAGGTTGCACCAGATATGAGTGTCACTGTGCACTGGCAAAAGTTGGCAGAGTAGGCGCTGTAGGCCTCACACACACGCCTGTAGGCAGGCAACTGATATTCAATCGATTACAGTAAAAAAAGGGTTCTTAATTGTCACTGTACACTAGGTTGCACCAGATATGAGTGTCACTGTGCACTGGCAAAAGTTGGCAGAGTAGATGCAATAGGCCTCACACACACGCCTGTAGGCAGGCAACTGATATTCAATCGATTACAGAAAAAAAAGGGTTCTTTTATTTCACTGTACACTAGGTTGCACCAGATATGAGTGTCACTGTGCACTGGCAAAAGTTGGCAGAGTAGATGCAATAGGCCTCACACACACGCCTGTAGGCAGGCAACTGATATTCAATCGATTACAGTCAAAAATGGGTTCTTAAATGTCACTGTACACTAGGTTGCACCAGATATGAGTGTCACTGTGCACTGGCAAAAGTTGGCAGAGTAGGCGCTGTAGGCCTCACACACACGCCTGTAGGCAGGCAACTGATATTCAATCGATTACAGTCAAAAAAGGGTTCTTTTATTTCACTGTACACTAGGTTGCACCAGATATGAGTGTCACTGTGCACTGGCAAAAGTTGGCAGAGTAGATGCAATAGGCCTCACACACACGCCTGTAGGCAGGCAACTGATATTCAATCGATTACAGTCAAAAAAAGGTTCTTTTATTTCACTGTACACTAGGTTGCACCAGATATGAGTGTCACTGTGCACTGGCAAAAGTTGGCAGAGTAGGCGCTGTAGGCCTCACACACACGCCTGTAGGCAGGCAACTGATATTCAATCGATTACAGTCAAAAAAGGGTTCTTTAATTTCACTGTACACTAGGTTGCACCAGATATGAGTGTCACTGTGCACTGGCAAAAGTTGGCAGAGTAGGCGCTGTAGGCCTCACACACACGCCTGTAGGCAGGCAACTGATATTCAATCGATTACAGTCAAAAAAGGGTTCTTTTATTTCACTGTACACTAGGTTGCACCAGATATGAGTGTCACTGTGCACTGGCAAAAGTTGGCAGAGTAGATGCAATAGGCCTCACACACACGCCTGTAGGCAGGCAACTGATATTCAATCGATTACAGTCAAAAAAGGGTTCTTAAATGTCACTGTACACTAGGTTGCACCAGATATGAGTGTCACTGTGCACTGGCAAAAGTTGGCAGAGTAGATGCAATAGGCCTTCACACACACGCCTGTAGGCAGGCAACTGATATTCAATCGATTACAGTCAAAAAAGGGTTCTTAAATGTCACTGTACACTAGGTTGCACCAGATATGAGTGTCACTGTGCACTGGCAAAAGTTGGCAGAGTAGGCGCTGTAGGCCTCACACACACGCCTGTAGGCAGGCAACTGATATTCAATCGATTACAGTAAAAAAAGGGTTCTTTTATTTCACTGTACACTAGGTTGCACCAGATATGAGTGTCACTGTGCACTGGCAAAAGTTGGCAGAGTAGGCGCTGTAGGCCTCACACACACGCCTGTAGGCAGGCAACTGATATTCAATCGATTACAGTCAAAAAAGGGTTCTTTAATGTCACTGTACACTAGGTTGCACCAGATATGAGTGTCACTGTGCACTGGCAAAAGTTGGCAGAGTAGATGCTATAGGCCTCACACACACGCCTGTAGGCAGGCAACTGATATTCAATCGATTACAGTCAAAAAAGGGTTCTTAAATGTCACTGTACACTAGGTTGCACCAGATATGAGTGTCACTGTGCACTGGCAAAAGTTGGCAGAGTAGGCGCTGTAGGCCTCACACACACGCCTGTAGGCAGGCAACTGATATTCAATCGATTACAGTAAAAAAAGGGTTCTTAATTGTCACTGTACACTAGGTTGCACCAGATATGAGTGTCACTGTGCACTGGCAAAAGTTGTCAGAGTAGGCGCTGTAGGCCTCACACACACGCCTGTAGGCAGGCAACTGATATTCAATCGATTACAGAAAAAAAAGGGTTCTTTTATTTCACTGTACACTAGGTTGCACCAGATATGAGTGTCACTGTGCACTGGCAAAAGTTGGCAGAGTAGATGCAATAGGCCTCACACACACGCCTGTAGGCAGGCAACTGATATTCAATCGATTACAGTCAAAAAAGGGTTCTTAAATGTCACTGTACACTAGGTTGCACCAGATATGAGTGTCACTGTGCACTGGCAAAAGTTGGCAGAGTAGGCGCTGTAGGCCTCACACACACGCCTGTAGGCAGGCAACTGATATTCAATCGATTACAGTCAAAAAAAGGGTTCTTAAATGTCACTGTACACTAGGTTGCACCAGATATGAGTGTCACTGTGCACTGGCAAAAGTTGGCAGAGTAGGCGCTGTAGGCCTCACACACACGCCTGTAGGCAGGCAACTGATATTCAATCGATTACAGTCAAAAAAGGGTTCTTAAATGTCAATTACAGTAAAAAAAAGGGTTCTTTTATTTCACTGTACACTAAGTTGCAACAGATATGAGTGTCACTGTGCACTGGCAAAAGTTGGCAGAGTAGGCGCTGTAGGCCTCACACACACGCCTGTAGGCAGGCAACTGATATTCAATCAATTACAGTCAAAAAAGGGTTATTAAATGTCACTGTACACTAGGTTGCACCAGATATGAGGGTCACTGTGCACTGGCAAAAGTTGGCAGAGTAGGCGCTGTAGGCCTCACACACACGCCTGTAGGCAGGCAACTGATATTTAATCGATTACAGTCAAAAAAGGGTTCTTAAATGTCACTGTACACTAGGTTGCACCAGATATGAGTGTCACTGTGCACTGGCAAAAGTTGTCAGAGTAGGCGCTGTAGGCCTCACAAACACGCCTGTAGGCAGGCAACTGATATTCAATTGATTACAGTAAAAAAAGGGTTCTTTTATTTCACTGTACACTAGGTTGCACCAGATATGAGTGTCACTGTGCACTGGCAAAAGTTGGCAGAGTAGATGCAATAGGCCTCACACACACGCCTGTAGGCAGGCAACTGATATTCAATCGATTACAGTCAAAAAATGGTTCTTTTATTTCACTGTACACTAGGTTGCAGAAGATATGAGTGTCACTGTGCACTGGCAAAAGTTGGGAGAGTAGGCGATGTAGGCCTCACACACACGCCTGTAGGCAGGCAACTGATATTCAATCGATTACAGAAAAAAAAGGGTTCTTTTATTTCACTGTACACTAGGTTGCACCAGATATGAGTGTCACTGTGCACTGGCAAAAGTTGGAAGAGTAGGCGCTGTAGGCCTCACACACACGCCTGTAGGCAGGCAACTGATATTCAATCGATTACAGTCAAAAAAGAGTTCTTAAATGTCACTGTACACTAGGTTGCACCAGATATAAGTGTCACTGTGCAAAAGTTGGCAGAGTAGGCGCTGTAGGCCTCACACACATGCCTGTAGGCAGGCAACTGATATTCAATTGATTACAGTCAAAAAAGGGTTCTTAATTGTCACTGTACACTAGGTTGCACCAGATATGAGTGTCACTGTGCACTGGCAAAAGTTGTCAGAGTAGGCGCTGTAGGCCTCACACATGTGCCTGTAGGCAGGCAACTGATATTCAATCGATCACAGTCAAAAAAGAGTTATTAAATGTCAATGTACACTAGGTTGCACCAGATATGAGGGTCACTGTGCACTGGCAATTGTTGGCAGAGTAGATGCAATAGGCCTCACACACACACCTCTAGGCAGGCAACTGATATTCAATCGATTACAGTCAAAAAAGGGTTCTTAAATGTCACTGTACACTAGGTTGCACCAGATATGAGTGTCACTGTGCACTGGCAAAAGTTGGCAGAGTAGATGCAATAGGCTTTACACACACGCCTGTGGGCAGGCAACTGATATTCAATCGATTATAATCAAAAAAGGGTTTTTAAATGTCACTGTACACTAGGTTGCACCAGATATGAGTGTCACTGTGCACTGGCAAAAGTTGTGAGAGTAGGCGCTGTAGGCCTCACACACACGCCTGTAGGCAGGCAACTGATATTCAATCGATTACAGTAAAAAAAAGGGTTCTTTTATTTCACTGTACACTAAGTTGCAACAGATATGAGTGTCACTGTGCACTGGCAAAAGTTGGCAGAGTAGGCGCTGTAGGCCTCACACACACGCCTGTAGGCAGGCAACTGATATTCAATCAATTACAGAAAAAAAGGGTTCTTTTATTTCACTGTACACTAGGTTGCACCAGATATGAGTGTCACTGTGCACTGGCAAAAGTTGTCAGAGTAGGCGCTGTATGCCTCACACACACGCCTGTTGGCAGGCAACTGATATTCAATCGATTACAGTCAAAAAAGGGTTCTTAAATGTCACTGTACACTAGGTTGCACCAGATATGAGTGTCACTGTGCACTGGCAAAAGTTGTCAGAGTAGGCGCTGTAGGCCTCACACACACGCCTGTAGGCAGGCAACTGATATTCAATCGATTACAGTCAAAAAAGGGTTATTAAATGTCACTGTACACTAGGTTGCACCAGATATGAGGGTCACTGTGCACTGGCAAAAGTTGGCAGAGTAGATGCAATAGGCCTCACACACACGCCTGTAGGCAGGCAACTGATATTTAATCGATTACAGTCAAAAAAGGGTTCTTAAATGTCACTGTACACTAGGTTGCACCAGATATGAGTGTCACTGTGCACTGGCAAAAGTTGTCAGAGTAGATGCAATAGGCTTCACACACACGCCTGTAGGCAGGCAACTGATAGTCAATCGATTACAGTCAAAAAAGGGTTCTTAAATGTCACTGTACACTAGGTTGCACCAGATATGAGTGTCACTGTGCACTGGCAAAAGTTGTCAGAGTAGGCGCTGTAGGCCTCACAAACACGCCTGTAGGCAGGCAACTGATATTATATTGATTACAGTAAAAAAAGGGTTCTTTTATTTCACTGTACACTAGGTTGCACCAGATATGAGTGTCACTGTGCACTGGCAAAAGTTGGCAGAGTAGATGCAATAGGCCTCACACACACGCCTGTAGGCAGGCAACTGATATTCAATCGATTACAGTCAAAAAATGGGTCTTTTATTTCACTGTACACTAGGTTGCAGAAGATATGAGTGTCACTGTGCACTGGCAAAAGTTGGCAGAGTAGGCGCTGTAGGCCTCATACAAACGCCTGTAGGCAGGCAACTGATATTCAATCGATTATAGAAAAAAAAGGGTTCTTTTATTTCACTGTACACTAGGTTGCACCAGATATGAGTGTCACTGTGCACTGGCAAAAGTTGGGAGAGTAGGCGATGTAGGCCTCACACACACGCCTGTAGGCAGGCAACTGATATTCAATCGATTACAGAAAAAAAAGGGTTCTTTTATTTCACTGTACACTAGGTTGCACCAGATATGAGTGTCACTGTGCACTGGCAAAAGTTGGCAGAGTAGATGCAATAGGCTTCACACACACGCCTGTAGGCAGGCAACTGATATTCAATCGATTACAGTCAAAAAAGGGTTCTTAAATGTCACTGTACACTAGGTTGCACCAGATATGAGTGTCACTGTGCACTGGCAAAAGTTGGCAGAGTAGATGAAATAGGCTTTACACACACGCCTGTGGGCAGGCAACTGATATTCAATCGATTATAATCAAAAAAGGGTTTTTAAATGTCACTGTACACTAGGTTGCACCAGATATGAGTGTCACTGTGCACTGGCAAAAGTTGTGAGAGTAGGCGCTGTAGGCCTCACACACACGCCTGTAGGCAGGCAACTGATATTCAATCGATTACAGTAAAAAAAAGGGTTCTTTTATTTCACTGTACACTAAGTTGCAACAGATATGAGTGTCACTGTGCACTGGCAAAAGTTGGCAGAGTAGGCGCTGTAGGCCTCACACACACGCCTGTAGGCAGGCAACTGATATTCAATCAATTACAGTCAAAAAAGGGTTAATAAATGTCACTGTACACTAGGTTGCACCAGATATGAGGGTCACTGTGCACTGGCAAAAGTTGGCAGAGTAGGCGCTGTAGGCCTCACACACACGCCTGTAGGCAGGCAACTGATATTTAATCGATTACAGTCAAAAAAGGGTTCTTAAATGTCACTGTACACTAGGTTGCACCAGATATGAGTGTCACTGTGCACTGGCAAAAGTTGTCAGAGTAGGCGCTGTAGGCCTCACAAACACGCCTGTAGGCAGGCAACTGATATTCAATTGATTACAGTAAAAAAAGGGTTCTTTTATTTCACTGTACACTAGGTTGCACCAGATATGAGTGTCACTGTGCACTGGCAAAAGTTGGCAGAGTAGATGCAATAGGCCTCACACACACGCCTGTAGGCAGGCAACTGATATTCAATCGATTACAGTCAAAAAATGGTTCTTTTATTTCACTGTACACTAGGTTGCAGAAGATATGAGTGTCACTGTGCACTGGCAAAAGTTGGGAGAGTGGGCGATGTAGGCCTCACACACACGCCTGTAGGCAGGCAACTGATATTCAATCGATTACAGAAAAAAAAGGGTTCTTTTATTTCACTGTACACTAGGTTGCACCAGATATGAGTGTCACTGTGCACTGGCAAAAGTTGGAAGAGTAGGCGCTGTAGGCCTCACACACACGCCTGTAGGCAGGCAACTAATATTTAATCGATTACAGTCAAAAAAGAGTTCTTAAATGTCACTGTACACTAGGTTGCACCAGATATAAGTGTCACTGTGCAAAAGTTGGCAGAGTAGGCGCTGTAGGCCTCACACACATGCCTGTAGGCAGGCAACTGATATTCAATTGATTACAGTCAAAAAAGGGTTCTTAATTGTCACTGTACACTAGGTTGCACCAGATATGAGTGTCACTGCGCACTGGCAAAAGTTTTCAGAGTAGGCGCTGTAGGCCTCACACATGTGCCTGTAGGCAGGCAACTGATATTCAATCGATCACAGTCAAAAAAGAGTTATTAAATGTCAATGTACACTAGGTTGCACCAGATATGAGGGTCACTGTGCACTGGCAATTGTTGGCAGAGTAGATGCAATAGGCCTCACACACACACCTCTAGGCAGGCAACTGATATTCAATCGATTACAGTCAAAAAAGGGTTCTTAAATGTCACTGTACACTAGGTTGCACCAGATATGAGTGTCACTGTGCACTGGCAAAAGTTGGCAGAGTAGATGCAATAGGCTTTACACACACGCCTGTGGGCAGGCAACTGATATTCAATCGATTATAATCAAAAAAGGGTTTTTAAATGTCACTGTACACTAGGTTGCACCAGATATGAGTGTCACTGTGCACTGGCAAAAGTTGTGAGAGTAGGCGCTGTAGGCCTCACACACACGCCTGTAGGCAGGCAACTGATATTCAATCGATTACAGTAAAAAAAAGGGTTCTTTTATTTCACTGTACACTAAGTTGCAACAGATATGAGTGTCACTGTGCACTGGCAAAAGTTGGCAGAGTAGGCGCTGTAGGCCTCACACACACGCCTGTAGGCAGGCAACTGATATTCAATCAATTACAGAAAAAAAAGGGTTCTTTTATTTCACTGTACACTAGGTTGCACCAGATATGAGTGTCACTGTGCACTGGCAAAAGTTGTCAGAGTAGGCGCTGTATGCCTCACACACACGCCTGTTGGCAGGCAACTGATATTCAATCGATTACAGTCAAAAAAGGGTTCTTAAATGTCACTGTACACTAGGTTGCACCAGATATGAGTGTCACTGTGCACTGGCAAAAGTTGTCAGAGTAGGCGCTGTAGGCCTCACACACACGCCTGTAGGCAGGCAACTGATATTCAATCGATTACAGTCAAAAAAGGGTTATTAAATGTCACTGTACACTAGGTTGCACCAGATATGAGGGTCACTGTGCACTGGCAATTGTTGGCAGAGTAGATGCAATAGGCCTCACACACACGCCTGTAGGCAGGCAACTGATATTTAATCGATTACAGTCAAAAAAGGGTTCTTAAATGTCACTGTACACTAGGTTGCACCAGATATGAGTGTCACTGTGCACTGGCAAAAGTTGTCAGAGTAGATGCAATAGGCTTCACACACACGCCTGTAGGCAGGCAACTGATATTCAATCGATTACAGTCAAAAAAGGGTTCTTAAATGTCACTGTACACTAGGTTGCACCAGATATGAGTGTCACTGTGCACTGGCAAAAGTTGTCAGAGTAGGCGCTGTAGGCCTCACAAACACGCCTGTAGGCAGGCAACTGATATTCAATTGATTACAGTAAAAAAAGGGTTCTTTTATTTCACTGTACACTAGGTTGCACCAGATATGAGTGTCACTGTGCACTGGCAAAAGTTGGCAGAGTAGATGCAATAGGCCTCACACACACGCCTGTAGGCAGGCAACTGATATTCAATCGATTACAGTCAAAAAATGGGTCTTTTATTTCACTGTACACTAGGTTGCAGAAGATATGAGTGTCACTGTGCACTGGCAAAAGTTGGCAGAGTAGGCGCTGTAGGCCTCATACAAACGCCTGTAGGCAGGCAACTGATATTCAATCGATTATAGAAAAAAAAGGGTTCTTTTATTTCACTGTACACTAGGTTGCACCAGATATGAGTGTCACTGTGCACTGGCAAAAGTTGGGAGAGTAGGCGATGTAGGCCTCACACACACGCCTGTAGGCAGGCAACTGATATTCAATCGATTACAGAAAAAAAAGGGTTCTTTTATTTCACTGTACACTAGGTTGCACCAGATATGAGTGTCACTGTGCACTGGCAAAAGTTGGCAGAGTAGGCGCTGTAGGCCTCACACACACGCCTGTAGGCAGGCAACTGATATTCAATCGATTATAGAAAAAAAAGGGTTCTTTTATTTCACTGTACACTAGGTTGCACCAGGTATGAGTGTCACTGTGCACTGGCAAAAGTTGGCAGAGTAGGCGCTGTAGGCCTCACACACACGCCTGTAGGCAGGCAACTGATATTCAATCGATTACAGTCAAAAAAGAGTTCTTTTATTTCACTGTACACTAGGTTGCACCAGATATGAGTGTCACTGTGCACTAGCAAAAGTTGGCAGAGTAGATGCAATAGGCTTCACACACACGCCTGTAGGCAGGCAACTGATATTCAATCGATTACAGTCAAAAAATGGTTCTTTTATTTCACTGTACACTAGGTTGCAGAAGATATGAGTGTCACTGTGCACTGGCAAAAGTTGGCAGAGTAGGCGCTGTAGGCCTCACACACACGCCTGTAGGCAGGCAACTGATATTCAATAGATTACAGAAAAAAAGGGTTCTTTTATTTCACTGTACACCAGGTTGCACCAGATATGAGTGTCACTGTGTACTGGCAAAAGTTGGCAGAGTAGATCCAATAGGCCTCACACACACGCCTGTAGGCAGGCAACTGATATTCAATTGATTACAGAAAAAAAAGGGTTCTTTTATTTCACTGTACACTAGGTTGCACCAGATATGAGTGTCACTGTGCACTGGCAAAAGTTGGCAGAGTAGGCGCTGTAGGCCTCACACACACGCCTGTAGGCAGGCAACTGATATTCAATCGATTATAGAAAAAAAAGGGTTCTTTTATTTCACTGTACACTAGGTTGCACCAGATATGAGTGTCACTGTGCACTGGCAAAAGTTGGCAGAGTAGGCGCTGTAGGCCTCACACACACGCCTGTAGGCAGGCAACTGATATTCAATCGATTACAGTCAAAAAAGGGTTCTTGAATGTCACTGTACACTAGATTGCACCAGATATGAGTGTCACTGTGCACTGGCAAAAGTTGGCAGAGTAGATGCAATAGGCTTCACACACACGCCTGTAGGCAGGCAACTGATATTCAATCGATTACAGTCAAAAAAGGGTTCTTAAATGTCACTGTACACTAGGTTGCACCAGATATGAGTGTCACTGTGCACTGGCAAAAGTTATCAGAGTAGGCGCTGTAGGCCTCACAAACACGCCTGTTGGCAGGCAACTGATATTCAACTGATTACAGTAAAAAAAGGGTTCTTTTATTTCACTGTACACTAGGTTGCACCAGATATGAGTGTCACTGTGCACTGGCAAAAGTTGGCAGAGTAGATGCAATAGGCCTCACACACACGCTTGTAGGCAGGCAACTGATATTCAATCGATTACAGTCAAAAAATGGTTCTTTTATTTCACTGTACACTAGGTTGCAGAAGATATGAGTGTCACTGTGCACTGGCAAAAGTTGGGAGAGTAGGCGATGTAGGTCTCACACACACGCCTGTAGGCAGGCAACTGATATTCAATCGATTACAGAAAAAAAAAGGGTTCTTTTATTTCACTGTACACTAGGTTGCACCAGATATGAGTGTCACTGTGTACTGGCAAAAGTTGTCAGAGTAGATCCAATAGGCCTCACACACACGCCTGTAGGCAGGCAACTGATATTCAATCGATTACAGAAAAAAAAGGGTTCTTTTATTTCACTGTACACTAGGTTGCACCAGATATGAGTGTCACTGTGCACTGGCAAAAGTTGGCAGAGTAGGCGCTGTAGGCCTCACACACACGCCTGTAGGCAGGCAACTGATATTGAATCGATTACAGTAAAAAAAGGGTTCTTTTATTTCACTGTACACTAGGTTGCACCAGATATGAGTGTCACTGTGAACTGGCAAAAGTTGGCAGAGTAGGCGCTGTAGGCCTCACACACACGCCTGTAGGCAGGCAACTGATATTCAATCGATTACAGTCAAAAAAGTTTTTTTTTATTTCACTGTACACTAGGTTGCACCATATATGAGTTTCACTGTGCACTGGCAAAAGTTGTCAGAGTAGGCGCTGTAGGCCTCACACACACACCTGTAGGCAGGCAACTGATATTCAATCGATTACAGTCAAAAAAGGGTTCTTAAATGTCACTGTACACTAGGTTGCACCAGATATGAGTGTCACTGTGCACTGGCAAAAGTTGGCAGAGTAGATGCAATAGGCTTCACACACACGCCTGTAGGCAGGCAACTGATATTCAATTGATTACAGAAAAGAAAGCGTTATTTTATTTCACTGTACACTAGGTTGCACCAGATATGAGTGTCACTGTGTACTGGCAAAAGTTGGCAGAGTAGATGCAATAGGCTTCACACACACGTCTGTAGGCAGGCAACTGATATTCAATCGATAACAGTCAAAAAAGGGTTCTTAAATGTCGCTGTACACTAGGTTGCACCAGATATGAGTGTCACTGTGCACTGGCAAAAGTTGCCAGAGTAGATGCAATAGGCCTCACACACACGCCTGTAGGCAGGCAATTGCTATTCAATCTATTACAGTTAAAAATTTGTTGTTTTATTTCACTGAGCTCAATAGAAGCTGTTAGGTTTTAGCCTGTCACACACACACGCTGGCAGGCAGGCATATGCAATTAGATTACACAGAAAATAATAAAATAAAATAAAGGATGTTCTAGCCCTAAAAAGGGCTTTTTGGGTTGCTGTCCTTGCAACAGATATCAGATGAGTCCTTCAGATCTGTAGTGGAAGCTAAATACGCAGCCTGGCTATCTATTTCCCTATTAAATCCCTATTAAATCAGCAGCAGCTAGCTCCTCTCTCAACGAATGTAGCTTCAGAATGATTCTAAAATGGAAGCTGTCCTTCAGATGGAAGGCTCTGGAAGGGAGTGTATGCTGCTGATTGGCTGGAATGTGTCTTCTGACTCTAAGGTGCACGGTCAAAGTTTCCTCAATGATAAAGAATAGGGGGAGGACCGAAAAGCGCATGTCTTCGCCGTTCGCTGCGAACGCGAACATGCCAAAATCGCTGCGAATAGTCCACGGGCGAACTGTTCGGGACATTACTACTTATCAGTTCCACTATAGTAACTCCTAGTCCAGCACATATGCCCCCTTTATGTTAATTCTAATTCCTTGTCCTCCTGTAGCTTCTTTGCTCCTATTGTGCCAATTCTAATTATATCTCATCTGCTAGCTCCTGTGCTTCCATTGTGCCAAAACTAATTATATCTCCTTCTCCAGCTCCTGTGCCACCACTGTGCCAATTCTAATTGCTTCTCCTCCTCTAGTACGATATTCCTCCTCCCGCTTCAATGCCCTGCCTATTAGGATACTCCTTGTGCTCCTGCCTCAGTACCCTCATCCCTATCCATTCTAGTTGCTGCTCCTTCTCAACTCACTCTACTTTAGTTACTCCTCCATTTCCCCAATACCTGTCCATTCTTATTATAAATTATTTTCTTACTCTAATGCCCCCTCACTGCCCATAATAGTTAATAGTTATTCCCCATCCTCTAGCTACTGGACCCCCATCCCATCTGATTCTAGGTACAGCAACATCTTACTCCACTTCCAATTTACAGAAAGGGTAGCAGATTTGTAAAATATTTTTCCAGTGGAAATGGTAGGATCAACCTCAATGAACAAATTTAAGCATGTAAAGGATAAGCATAAGGTCTGTGGCTTAATTACACCAAGCTTTTTGTTTATTGTTTCTGTGTTTCAGTCTAACTAATCCTAATTGTATAGTTATTTTTCCAACCTTCCAACACTCACATCCCTACCCATTCTAGTAAATTCACTTTGTTCCACTTATCTCAGTTCAACCATGTCTGTCTTTCTTTCTTTGGATTTTCTGATTGCTTTTTCCTTCCAGGACCTTCATGGCATATTGGTGTATATTAAATGTCATGAAGGTCCTTTAAGAGCATCAGGGCTGCTGTCAAATTGCCCTGGTGCATGTTCAATAGTTTACAGAATGTTTAGTAGGGTTTAAGATTGGAATTGATATGTAGCTTGTTCAAGAAAAAGCTCCCACAGTTGCGAGAGAGCTGTTTTGTCCAGCTATTTATCAGATTGGAATGAGGCTCCTGGGCCCTATTCAATTGGCCAGATCGTACAGTTACACATACTTCAAATCACTCATAAAAGTGCCACATATTCTATTAGCTACTTGCATGACGATTGCGAGTTAACCGCCCACAATCACTGCGGGCGAGCTTCTCCACTGATTTTTGCACAGCTCAAACATTACAAGCACTAAATAATTAAAGTTACACAAAATCGATATTCTATTAGAACCAAAGTTATAGCTCACAAATTGAGTCTGACCTGCAACTAGAAAAAGTATCAAGTTTCTGTCAAAAATATATATATAAAATATGACTCGCAAAGGCTTTTTCAAACACCTATTATACCTATAGCAGCAATTAAACACACACTACTGTACTGTATTTTACTTGGCAAAGCATAGAAATACGTTATCATTATTTAAACTGTTTCCAAGAAAAAATATACCAATTTTGTTTTTAGCTAATTTTTTGGACTAATACTAAAAGTGTTGCTCAAAGATGCATAAAGCAATTAAAGACACTGTAGATCACTAACCAGCAAGAAAAAAGCATGTAACTGCCTTAAAATTATACATAACTCACACATACTCTCAAATGTTGACTTTACAAATTATATATATATATATATATATATAAATATATATATATATATATATATATATATATATATATATTCATTCATTAACATATTTGAGTCATCAGATATATTGAAACAAAAAATATTGGCAATATTTCACCTCCACATGACATATCAGTTAACAGGGGAATATACACCACAGTACACAAGAGGTTAATACCAATCAGGGATAACAACAGGTGCTGTAATACACTGCCTATTAAAGGGGTAGGCACACCTCAAATAATACTCAACAACACTATTGATCACCACCACCGCACACTACCGACATCCATGGGAAGGTATGTCATCTAAACCAGAACCTTGGCTCTTAGAAACTGTGGTGTGAGAAATGTCAGCATGAACAGCCTCAGCCCTTAAAGAGAGGAGGGGTAACATTGATGGTGGATACATGGGTGTATCTCTACATAGCACAGGTCAGACATTTTATGCAGATTTTAGGTGTCATGTGCACCAATATGTGAAATTATGTTAGAAATGATGATATAACATCACTTTTAACATAGAAAGTGTAAACACTTGGCCATGACAACATCACAGCCCAATTAACTTAAGATTAGTGACATGCTAACATATAATTACAGTACTCAAATACATGAAGGGATGGCTATATAGGAAGATGATCTATGTACAAATTTATGATCCTTACACAAATGCTATGTAGGTTGATGTCCAAAACAACCATTACAAACACACGGAAACAGTAATACCGGTATAACAAAAAATTATTATGTACACAGAGCATAGTCATAAATGTGAGGGCAAGAGGCTGTTCTGCAAAAAAGGACTAATGTAATGTTAATTTAATAGTAGCCAGTAATGTGCAAAGCACTTACATACAGTCTTCATCTTGCACAGATGATAATACTCCTCGATTATGTAATCCAGTTCAATTACATACATATATTGTGTTTTGAAAAACAGTAAAAACATAAAAAAAATAAAAAAACAATGGCCAAAATCTTTAAAAAAAGAGGAGGATAAAAATCTGGCAATAGCTGTACGGTGTTAATGTTATTACTGTAACAATAAACACATTTACTCATCTATGAGCAGTGCTAACCGAAGTGAGTCTGTCACGGTCAATCACCTGCCAAGACCATTAGTAAAGATGTGTAATTTCACAAGGAAGGCTTCACTGTGACCACAATCAGTTGGCCAGGAGTACTATCGTTATCTCCATATTGAATAATTGAGCCACACTGATATCACATGTGTTATCTGATCAAAACTGCTTAAAATGATCACATGACTTGTAAACACATAAACACATACATATTTATATTGATGTAAGACAAAGGCCATCATCCATAACGTCTGGAAATTAAATCAGACAAATTATTTTGCTTTCATAATGTTAAGAGGATGACGTGCAACAATAATACATGTATAACTACTGGGTGGGATTAGCAGATGCTAATGGGACTATGCAAGTAAACAGCTATGACAGCATTTATAGTAAATGAACATAACATCAGTCATGCTCTTTTCAGATGATATATGTAGTAATATATAGTATTTAAGATCATTCTGCTGGAGTGGTCAGTGATCTAATGCCTGATTGGCACTGGATTTATACTTACATTATATGATAGCACTGCTTGAAGATGATGGACTCACATAACTTACACCTGCTCAGTCAACAATATCTGCTAAAAACAATTTATTAAAGTCATGAAGACTTTTAGCTACTCACCTACCACAGCCATTCTGATTAAGCTTATCACACTCGTTTCCCCTGGTCCTGAACCAATATTACTACAACTATCATATCTTAGGATACTAATTCTTCCCCCCACAATCATCTAACCTTTTTCCTGAGCTTACACACTGTCACAATGCTTTCTCACTCTTTACTCTTTCTTATAACCTACTGCCTCTCTCTCAGACTTTCCTTTGCAACCTCACCATATCACGTCCCCAACAACATTACCATCTCACCTTCCTTGCTACCCTCTTCTCTTCTCTGCTTACATGAGCTCCTCTCCCTCCTCCGGTCACAATCTCATTCCCTCCCTAACACTTACAAACAGAAACAGCACTGTAAGTCCCAGTCCCATCTTCTCTCTTTTCATTCCTCCTTCTCCTGGCTGCAGGAGATATATCCCCTAACCCAGGCCCCTCACTCATCTCCACTTGCTGTCAGCCATGCTCTGGTTTAAGGCCAGCAAACACCCGTAACACCCAGAATCTGAAATCCATTACTTGTCACCAAACTTCTACACTCCGTTTCTCCTGCGCCCTCTGGAATGCACGTTCTATCTGCAATAAACTCACTTTCACTCATGACCTATTGATTATCAAATCTCTCCCTCAATCTACTGGTTCTCACTGAAACCTGGCTCTTATCCTCAGACACTGCCTCCCCTGCAGCACTCTCTCATGGTAGTTTTTACCTCAGCCACACACCTAGACCTGGGAACAAACAAGATGGTGGTGTGGGTGTATTGCTTTCCACTCACTGTACATTTCACCTGATACCCCCTGTCCCATCCCTCCAATTCTCATCCTTAGAAGTTCATACAATCCGCCTCTTCTCACCTATCTCTCTACGTGTCAATGTGAACTATCGCCCCCCCCCCCCCCCCCCCTGGCATTCCCTCTCAATTTCTTGATCACTTTTCTGCCTGGCTACCTCACTTTCTCTCCTCCAATGTTCCTTCACTGATACATGGAGATTGTCACATTGCCGTTGACACTCCCACCTCCCCCGCATCAGCCAAACTGCTTGCACTCACCTCTTCCCTTGGCCTCTCACAACTTACAGATTATTCAACACATCATGCTGGACATTTTCTTGACCTTATCTTCACCAATCTCAGCACAACCTCATACCCATTCATCCATCCACTCCCTGACCATCACTTCCTTACCTTCAACCTCACCATATCTTCCTCTTACCACCCTTCTTCAACGCCTACCACCATCACGAACAGAAACCTGCTAGCACTTGACCCTGCACAGCTCTCCACTATTATCCAACCCCTTCTCAGCCCCATCACCAACCTTAACTGCCCTGACACTGCCACCTAACACTACAACTCTACTCTCTCTTCCCCCTTGACACTCTGGCCCCCATAACCACACGCAGACTTCCTCGCTCTCATCCACAACCATGGCACACTACACAAACACGATACATCCAGAGGTGAACGACTATGGGGGAAATCACGCACCTCAGCAGATTTCCTCCTCTACAAATTTATGTTACGCTCCTATTCCTCCGCCCTCAACTTTGCCAAACAACACTACTTCACATCACTAATATCAACTCTGTCCTCAAACCCCAAATATCTGTTCGCCACTTTCAATACTCTCCTCCATCCACCACCTCCTCCCATCCCTTCCCCTATCACAGCTGAAGACGTCACCAACCATTTTATGCATAAAATTCTAAACATTCGCAATTAACTCTACTCTCATAGTGGTTTACACATTCCACCCTCTTAACTAACCAACAACACCCAGTCTTCTCCCTTCCCAAATCCCACAGCCACCATGAACTGCTTTGACCGTGCTACAAAGGACGAACTCTCTAGCCTGCTATCATCCACTCGCCTCACTACCTGTCCTCTAGATCCTATTCCATCTCAGCTTATCCCTACCCTCTTAACCACACTAATCCCAGCTCTCACACACCTCTTCAACCTTTCCCTAAATACTGGTATGTTTCTCTAAAACATACCATAATTACACCCATCCTCAAAAAACCCTCATCTGACTCTGATGTTGCATTTAACTACCGCCCTATATCTCTACTTCGCCTGGCTTCCAAACTGCTGGAGCAGCTCGTCTATAATGGCCTTACCAGCTTTATTTCCTCTAACTCCCTTCTTGACACCTTCCAATCCGGCTTCCGGCCCCAACATTCCACTGAGACAGATCTAAGTAAAGTCACTAAGGATTTGCTCTCCGCCATGTCAAAGGGTCACTTTTCCATTCTACTTCTACTAGATCTCTCTGCTGCCTTTGACACAGTTGACCATCCACTTTTACTCCATATCCTATCCTCCCTTGGTATTCAAAACACTGCTCTCTCATGGTTCTCATCGATCATTCAGTATCTCCTCTTCTGACACCTCTTCTTCTACTCATCCCCTGTCAGTTGGCATACCCCAAGGTTCAGTCCTAGGGCCCCTCCTATTCTCCACCTACACATCCTCACTTGGTACCCTAGTAAACTCTTTTGGGCTTCAGTGTCATCTCTATACCGATGACACCCAAATCTATCTCTCCGCACCAGATCTATCCCTCTCTCTTCTGAAACACGTCTCCACTTCCTTTCTAGTATATCCTCTTTTGATGTCCACCCACCATCTCAAACTCAACATGTGTAAGACTGAACTCCTAATCTTCTCTCCCTCTAGCACAGCGTCAATTCCTCACATCTCTCTCACTGTCAACAACAACATCATCACCCCCACCTCCCAAGCTCGTTGGAGTTCTACTGGACCCCGCTCGGTCTTTCATCCCTCACATACAGTCACTAACGAAATCTTGCCTTCTCAGGGCGTGATCGGAAATGAGACACAGCCCCGCTTGAAGCGGCATTATGCTGATGGGGGCAAAGCCTCTCCTGGTTTGCCCTAATGGACTCTGTGCAATAAACCCTATGGTCGCAGCTAAGCGTATCCAAGCTACCAGCCACCTGCCTAGCCCTGAAGTGCTCGCACTGGCGACTCCAGTGGTCCTGCCGGTGTAGTCGGCTCTGCTGGGGAACGGGAGACACCCTTGGTTTGCACTGGAGCGAGACACTCTGCTCAAACTGCCATTTTGAGTGTGTGCCTATATGGATGTCGCCGGTGGTGGCAAAGGTGAGGTTTTCCCGGATTTGCAAGTCCACTTAAAGTAGAGGTAATTTCTTGTTGATTTGTGCATTATTTTCCTGCTGTCCCGCAAACCCTTGAGTATTCGTGAGGCACGAGACTCCTCTCCCCTCAAGGTGGTGTGGTATTGCAGTGTAACTGTGTGCGCTTACTTTGGCCTGGCATCATGGTCATTGCTGACCGAGGGGTATCATAAGATCAGCGGGAGACCTAGTAAGGTGCAATTGTACCTCCCCTCCTTTTGTGGAAGGGAGGCTACACTCCTCAAGAATTCAAAGACTATATGTACCAATTGATTGACTGAGCAGCTTTCATCAGGCACACTTAAGCTAAGTATTTATACTTTCTACCTCCCTAACCTTTTGACGTGTACCCAACAAAGTCTTAATTTTGGGGGGAATCAGTATTTCTTTATAAATCCAGTGCTGTCCTTTTAACTGCCTGGTAGGCGATTGGACTGTTACATTTTAAATAAGGTCAGTAAATCTGGAGCAACCATGTCTGGTAAAGGCAGAACTAAAGAAAAGACAGTTCAGCCTTCCAAAGTTGCCGAATTCTTTTCTCCTAAACATAAAGAGAAGATTCCCTTTGCAGATTCTCCCTTGCTTGCAGACAAATTAACTCATAATACTTCAAAACTCTCTGAAAGCATGTGCAGCAAAGATTCTGAGCCCCAGGAGGATGAAATACTTACCCCTCTAAAAATAAGAAATATTTTGCAAGACTTCCAAGGGAACCATTTAGCTGATATTAAACAGCAAATCTTGGAAAATGCTAAATCAATAAGAGACGTAAATAACAAAACATTAGAATTAGAATTTAAGCTGGACAATTTGACTCTGGATCATAATTCCTTGCTCACTCAGAATATTAAATTGGAAGAGAAGGTTAAAGAGCTAAACAATCAAATTATAAAACTGGAAGATCTATCAAGACAATCTAATTTACGCTTAAGGGGTATTCCAGAAACAATTAAGAACTCTGACTTAGACTATGTTTCAAAATGTTTTGTCTCTTTGGTCCCCTCTTTTGCTTATCTTCAGTACAAATTTGATGCTGTTTATCAAAATCCTCTTCCTTTATATTTACAAAACAAGGGGTCCAGAGATGTAATGGTCAAACTTCATTTCTTTCCCTCCAAAGAAGACATTGTCAGGGCCAGTTATAAAGTAAAATCGTTTGAAGTCCCATATGAACACATTAGTATATTCTCTGAACTTTCTCCAGCAATGTTAAGCAGGCAACGCAAATTTGCTCAGATCACCCAAGTCTTTAGGAAAGAGGGTCTTATAAATGGACTTTTCCAACTGGTTTGTTAATGCAAAGAGACTCGGTGTGACATATAATCAATTCTCCTAAAGATGGGTCTTCTCTTCGATCAAGATGGCATATTACTACGAATTTGTCCATGTGAAATTTTCAGATCTTTCTAATTTTTGTTTTGGTATAATATGCCTTATAGTAAGATGTTTCTATGTTTATGTTCTAGAGTAATTGTATTCTTAAGAGATAGAGGGGCCTGTGTTGTAATGACTTGCATCAGACCTATGCAGAAGGTTCTTTCTTCTTCTTTATTAAGGCTTTTTTTCTAACTTTACTCTGTACAGCATTAGCTTAGTCACGTAGACTCAACCACACCTAGTTTATCTCACACAATTTTATTATTAGTTATAAAGGTTTTAAACAGCTGGAATAATACTATTAGGGTATGAATATCTTGATATTTCCCTGACAGGGTTTCACTAAACTGTTTGTTGCAATTTCTTAAATCACAATATGCACTAGAAAATAATTTTATTTTATTAGTTTATTCACTTTTTGCACTATACTTTAGAACGAACCTTTCTACTTAAATTCTGAATATTGTTGTGTTTTAGGTCTGTTACAAAGTCAACAACGGCGTTTAGCCTCGTTTTTTTAGTTTGCCTTTATTCTGTTTGGCAGCCTATGTGCGTGTGTTTGTGGTGGAGACAGCAGTATGTGAGTATGGTAGCAAGTTGGGTTACCCCCCTTCCTAGCTCCTTAAGTAGGGCAAAGGTTATGGGGTATGGTAGGATTTTGACTGGGTTGGTTGATGCCCTGGAGCTTAAATTTGCTGGACATTTGATTTCATTACACTCAAGTGTTTTTTTCTCAATGTCAATAAAAATGTTAAGCTTTAATGTAAACGGCTTAAACTCTCCTGGTAAGAGAAATACAATATTTAGATTTGGTAAGCAGGAAAAGGCAGACATTGTATTTTTTCAGGAGACTCATTGGGTTCATTCCAAAATCCCGAGTTTTAGTAATAAACTTTTTGGATTGAAATATTATTCCACTTTTAACAAAAAATCACGAGGTGTCGTAAACCTGTTTAAAAATAATGTATTTCCAGTTGAGGAATTTGCTGCATCTGATCCCTATGGGAGCTATATTTTATGGGGCGGAACAATAAATGGCCAAAAAGTTACTCTGGTTAATTTGTATGTCCCTAACGAAAACCAGATTAAATTTTTAAATCGCCTCTGGAAAATCATCAATAAGTTTGCCTATGGTTCTCTGATTATCGCAGGAGATTTCAGTGTTATACCCAACTTAGAAAAATACAGAAAATCTAAAAAATCATGTAAAAATATACATAGAATTTATAATTCTGCATTAACATTTTCTAACTGGTTTAATAGTAACAATTTATATGATGCATGGCGTGTGCTTAATCCAGGTCAAATAGATTTCACTTTTTACTCCAATGTTCATAAGGTATACTCTCGAATTGATCTGTTCTTGGTTGAAATTAACACTTTGAACAAAATCACTAAGACTGGTATTGGATCAATTTTATTTTCAGATCACGCTTGCATCTCAATGGAACTTAATTTCAATTTGTATAAAGTTAACCATCCTCGCTGGAAACTGGATGATTATTTAATCAAGGAGGAATCCAGGAAAAAGTCTCTTGAGGAAGAGTCTATTACATTTTTTGAATAAAATGAGGGCACAGTTTCCTCAAAGGATGTCCTTTGGAACTCTTATACAGCCTTTATTAGAGGCGTGTTAATAAAATTAAGGTTTCAAGTAACAAAACAAAGAGGAGAGTCCTTAAGAGGGCTCTATATTAGTCTGAATAATTTGGAAGCTGGGAACAAAAAGAATCCTCTGGACTCCACATTAGTAGAAATTAAGAATATTCAGAACAAAATTCATAAAATTAATCAACTTTTGTCTGACAAGATGATTTGGCATATGAAACAAATGTCTTATCATCAAGAAAATAAACAAGTAAAGTGTTGGCGAATAAGATCAAACAGAAATCCTTGGGAAACAGAATTGATTATATATCGAGTAATGGTTCTTTTATTACGTCCCATAACGAGATTGCCAATTTGTTTGCGAACTATTATGATAATCTTTATAATCTATCTAATGATAAATCGTTTAGCAAACCTTCAAAAACCCAAATACAGGCATTTCTGGAGTAACTTAATCGTCCTTCAATTACCATAGCAGAGTTAGATGAATTAAACACCCCCATTCCTGATCAGGAAATTAGTAGTGCAATTAATCAGCTAAAACCTTACACTATGCCTGGTCCTGATGGGTTTAGCAATTTTTTCTTTAAAACTTTTTCCTCAAGTTTATGTAGTCATCATAAGGATCTATTTGACAAAATTAAAACAGAAGGGGTTATTCCTCCAGAAATGGTTAATGCAAGCATAATTATGATTCCAAAAGTTAAACAAGATCCGCATTATTGTTATAGTTATAGACCCATATCATTATTAAATGTGGATGTTAAGCTTTATGCTCAAATCCTGTCAATGAGGCTTCAAAAAGTAATTCATAAACTTAACATTTCTGGCAGATGCGGTTCTGACAATGTTACAAAAATTGTCAAACCTGATTTGTCATTCAAAATTTGTAAAATCTGTCACCCTATTCCTTTCATTAGGTGCTGAAAAAGCATTTGATAGGGTAGGGTGGGACTATACCTTGTACAAGGCCCCATCTGCTTCAGTAGCTAGTTATGGTTATCATTCTCGTTCCTTTGGGATATTGAATGGAACTAGGCAAGGGTGTCCTCTCTCTCCCATTCTATTTGCCTTGTTGATAGAGCCGTTGGCAGTAGCCATACGATCCTTTTGAGATATACGTGGCATCCGGTTGGGCGAGAGAGAACCCAAAATAAGCTTTTTTGCCGATGATATAGTGCTATCGATTACACACCCTAGGGAATCTTGGAAATCCCTTATGCTACTGATTAAACAGTATAGCACAATCTCAAATTATAAATTAAATTTGCAAAAATTGGGTACTTTATTGGTTAATTTATCTGTAAATTCTAGGAGATATTTGAAAAACGTTTACCCATTTAATTGGGGTTCCAACTCTTTTGCTCATTTGGGGATTACATTTGTAGAATTTTAGTAAAATGACCGTAATTAACTATAAAGCAATGTATCTTAAATTCCTGGATATTCTTAAAGGATGGAAGTGTGTAAAAGCATCCTTTAGTGGCAAAATAGCTATCATCAAAATGTCCCTTTTGCCCAGTTTTAATTACTTGGCGAGTTGTATACCTGCCAGAATTCCTTTGTTTTGGGTCAAAAAATGTAAAACTATTATTGATAAATGTATTCATTCTTCAAAGCATATTAGACTTAAAAGATTAACTCTATCCAGCAAGTTCTCTCAGGGAGGACTGTCTTATCCCTTGTTGCAACTCTACCATGATGCCAAAATGGTGGTTCATGCATTAAAATGGTTGAATTCAAGCGGGTCCCATGTTTGGTACCAAATTGCGAAAGTTTTGGTGCCTTGCATGGACCTCAGATTGTTATTCTTTATGGATACTATTTAAAGGTTTTGAAGGCGGATCTCATCTAATTAAGAATATTTACAATACGTGGAGATCAATTAATAACAAATATCATCTTATCCCAAATGTTGTGTTTTAATTCAACAACTTCCAGTACTAACCTTTCAAAACTGGGGTAGAAAGTGTAGAGGGTATAAGAGATGAATTAACAACTCATAGGAGAGGAGATGGTGGGAGGTCAATAGGGAGGTATAGTCAGTAGGGAGGAAGTAACTCAAGTACAGTGGCAGGCACTTCAGAACTACAGGCTCATAATATAAGATGTATGCTTGCTAATGCCAGACGCTTGCCAGAAAAAATGGGAGAGTTAGAATTATTAGCAATTAATGAAAAATGGGATTTAATAGGCATTACCGAAACGTGGTGGGATGAAACTCATGACTGGACTGTTAATCTGGATGGTTATAACCTATTTAGGAAATATAGAGGCAATGGTAACAGAGGAGGAGGGATTTGTCTGTATGTTAAGCCTGAATTTAAGCCTATATTCAGAGAAGATATGTATGGTGGACCCAGTGATACAGTTGAATGTTTGTGTGTAGAGTTAAATAGCGGAGCAGCAAATATCAAAATAAAATCAGTAGGAGTATGCTATAAACCCCCAAATATAGCTAAAAGTGAGGAAATACAATTATTGTTACAGATTGGAAATGCAGCTAAGCATGGGCAAGTTCAAATAAAGGGTAATTTTAATTACCTTGGAATAAACTGCATAAATGAGACCAGCAGTTCAGCTAAGGGGAGCAGGTTCTTGAGTACACTCAGGGATCATTATCTGGCCCAGGTTATACAAGAGCCTTCTAAAAATGAAGCTTAGATTTAGTCATCAAAAATAATATTGATATAGTATCAAATGTTGGAATAGGGCAACCTTTGGGAAACAGTGATCACAACACAGTCTCATTTGATATTGAATTAAAAAAACAAAATTTTAAGGGGCCAACAAAAACTCTTAATTTTAAAAGGGCAAATTTTTAACGGTCTAAGGGCAGCAATACATAGTAAAGACAGGGACAGAGAACTGACAGCTAAAAACACTGAACATAAATGGACATATAAATATAAATACACATCGGCATATACCTAGTGGGAATAAAAGTAAAAGGAGTAAATCCCTTCCAGTGTGGCTTAACAATGATTTAAAGATCAAGATACGGAGTAAAAAACAGGCATTTAAATTATACAAACAAGAGGGGACAGAGACTGCTTTACGGGAATACAAGGAAATCAACAAGGCTTGCAAAAGGGCTATTAGACTGGCTAAAATAGAAAATGAAAAATGAATTGCAAAAGAGAGTAAGACTAACCCTAAAATATTTTTTAAGTATATTACTGGGAAGAAGGCGAAGAAGGAAGCTATAGGAACATTAGAATGTGAAACAGGCCATCTGAACTTTAGTGACCAGGAAAAGGTAGATGAGCTAAATAGGTTCTTTTCTTCGGTATACACAAGAGAGGTACCAGTGGTTGGGACACTGCAACATAATGGGGCTACACTACCTTTGCCAACTAATTGGTTAACACAGGAAGTAATCCAAAAGAGGTTGGAAAAAATAAATGTTAATAAAGCCCCAGGTCCTAATGGAATACATCCACGGGTACTGAGGGAACTGGGTTCTGTAACAGCCAAACCATTATATTTATTTTTTCAAGATTCACTCAACACAGGGTCTCTACCAGATGACTGGAGAAAAGCAGATGTGATACCTATATTTAAAAAGGGAGCAAGAGCAAATCCGGGGAATTATAGACCAGTGAGCCTCACTTCTGTAGTGGGAAAGCTTTTAGAAGGGTTAATAAGGGATAATATCAAGAATATATCTATTTGAACAGGATTATAAGTAAAAGTCAACATGTATTTATGAGGGATAGGTCATGTCAAACAAATCTAATTAGTTTCTATGAGGAGGTTAGTAGGAACCTGGATCAAGGCAACTCAGTGGATGTAGTCTTTTTGTATTTTGCAAAGGTGTTTGATACAGTGCCACATGGGAGACTATTGTGTAAACTAAGAGATACAGTAATTGCAGTACATATCTGCTCATGGATTGAGAACTGGCTAAAAGACAGAAAGCAAAGGGTTGTTGTAAATGGAACATACTCCAATTCGAATAATGTGTAAAGTGGGGTTCCTCAGGGTTCAGTATTAGGTCCTCTCCTTTTTAACATATTTATTGATGACTTAGAGGTAGGATTGGAGTGTGGTGTCTCCATTTTCGCTGATGACACGAAGCTTTCCCTCCAAAGGGATTTACATAAAATTGAGGAATGGGCATCTAAATGGCAGATGAGATTTAATTCGAATAAATGTAAAGTTAAAAATAGCCATGCAATTTATAATCTTAATGGAGCAAATCTAGGTGTATCAGATATTGAAAGGGATTTGGGAGTGTTTGTGGACAACCACCTAGGTAACAGTGCTCAAAGCCAGACAGCAGCTGCAAAGGCAAATAAAATATTAGCATGTATTAAGAAGGGTATAGAAGCAAGGGAAGTAAATATAATTCTGCCACTATACAAATCTCTAGTACGCCCTCATTTGGAATATGGAGTACAATTTTGGGCACCACTTCATAAAAAGGACATTTTAGAGCTGGAAAAGGTACAAAGGAGGGCAACAAAACTAGTAAGGGGAATGGAGCGGCTAATTATGAAGAAAGACTAACCAAATTAAACTTATTTTCTCTTGAAAAAAGGTGTCTAAGAGGAGATATGGTTACCTTATATAAATACATCCAGGGTCAGTATAAAGATTTGTCAAGGAAGCTTTTTGTGCCAAGAGGTTTTCAACTGACAAGAGGACATCTCTTGAGGTTAGAAGTAAAAAAATTCCACCTTAAAGAAAGAAAAGTGTTCTTCACGGTAAGGGTGGTTAATCTGTGGAATTCTCTACCAGAGGAGGTGGTGACAGCGGATTTGATAGATAACTTTAAAAGGGGACTGGATTTATTTCTAATTAAAAAGGGAATTCAGGGTTATCATGGATAATTAGAGAGACAGTATTAATCCAGGGAGAAATCAGATCGCCAGTATCTGGGGTCAGGAAGGAATTATTTTTTTTCCTTTGAGACAATTGGCTAAGTCTAACTTGGTTTTTTGTATTATTTGCCTTCCTCTTGATTAATTAATAATTAAAAAATAATAATAATAATAAATAATTGATTAATAATTAATTAACAACTAATTCATTAATATTTAATCCGCATATTGCAGATCAGATGAGATCTTAAAAGGTTGAACTTGATGGACTGAAAGTCTTTTTGTCAACCTTAATTACTATGTAACTATGTAAAACCCTCGTATGAGTTCTGATGCAAACTATGCCGTGCTTTATATAAAAGATCTTTATTTTGAGGGCCGCTTGCTCTCTTTTGATCAGTTATTGACCAAATATGGGCTCCCTTTGAATTGTTGGTTAAGGGTTAAACAACTCTCAATGTTTTGTGTCTCTACGTCCTCCACTATATAGCATTGATGGAGACTTAACAACTTTGGAACAACTTATTAAGTCTCAAAATGGCTCTCATTTGCTAGCTAAATGTCACAACATTTTAAGGAAACTCTTGGTGTATAATAAAACATCTGGCATGGAACTCTGGGAAAGGGACCTTTGTGTCTCTTTTTCTTGGGAGACATGGGAATCCTCATTTTTCTTGACGAATAGGTTTGTTAAGTATCCTTCGTACAGGGAGCTTCATATCAAGACAGTACATAGATGGTACATGGTGCCCTCATAAATTTACCAATTTTCTCATAAACTCCCTGACAGTAGTTGTTGGAGACAATGTATTTTGTCTGGTGACTTTCTCCATATATTATGGGCTTGTCCATTAATTAAATCTTTATGGACTGATGGTTTTAAGTTTATTGAGTGTACATCAAAGACCAAACTCTCTTTCCTACCTCAGTGTAGTTTGCTCCACATCTTCCCAGATACGCTTAATATGGAGATAAAAGCTTTTATTATCTTAATGATAAAAAGATCAATCATTTGCCGTTGGAAATCTAAAGAGACTGCAAGTTGGAATGAAATTTTAGCCATGATCCATTGAGCGAGAGATTTAGAAAAGAACTTTGAGTCTGTCCTGAAATGGAAAATCTGGCATTCTATTTAGGGTCATGAGGTTTTCCCCTTTTTTTCTTTTTTTTTTTTTTCTCTCTACCCAATGGAGGTTTAAGTTGTTTCTTTTTATTTTCCGTCAGATATATATTATTAAGGGGCACAATGGAATGATTGTGTATGCATGTGTAATGTATGTATGTAATTTTTTTTTTTTGGTCTTGTGCTTTTCTTTTTTTCATTATTACTTTGTAATTGCAATTTATTTTGTTATATGATGTTATATATTGTATTTCTATACTGTTTTGTTCTTGTAAAAAGAATAAATAATAAATAAAAAAAATAAAAAAGAGATACATATAGGGTGAGATTAGTAACACGCCGTTCATAAAGCTTATAAGGACTTATTAAAATTAAGGAAATTAAAGGCGTGTGGAAGCCATTTTATTAGATAGCACAGGGGCGTTGCCATAGCGCTGCTCAGCCTCAAGTCTTGCGATGGTTCATCTTTTGTTTTCCTACTGGGGATGATGGAAGAATAATATTTGGTAAAAAAATATACAGAATCCTGTAACAATGGAGTTTATTATTCACTAAAACATAATAATACAAATATACCACAAAAAAATAAAAAAATAAATCTTGCCTTCTCCATCTAAAAAACATCTCCAGAATTCACCACTATCTTACACAAGATACAACTAAAATCCTAATACACACTCTCATCATCACTACTGCACCTCGCTTCTTGCTGGCCTACCCACCACCCGAACGCCTCTGCTAGATTCATCTTCCGTACAGAACGTTCAGTGTCGGCAGCACCTCTCTGACAATCACTTCACTGGCTTCCCTTAGCCTCCAGAATAAAATTTTAAATCATGACCCTAATTTACAAAGCCCTCAACAATAGCGCACCACCGTACATCTCTTCTCTCATCTCCAAATATTCCCCCAACCTCCCTCTTCGCTCTGCTAATGACCTTCTTCTTTCTACAACTCTTGTCACCTCCTCTCCCTCTCGCCTTTAGGACTCTTCTTGTGCTGCCCCTATTCACTGGAATTCCTTGCCTCGCTCCACCAGATTATCCTCCTGCCTAAAAAAAACATTAAAAACCTCACTAAAAACGTATCTCTTTAAAGAAGCGTATCACCTTCCACCCTAACACGCTCATCACCTCTCTCTCCCTCCTTTACCACACATAATACCTTTATGTTGTAAGTCTGTGAGCAATCCTGCAGGGTGCTTTGGGGAAAGCACCATGGACACTAAATTTGATGCTCAAAGACAGGGCCCTCCTTGCTTTGCTATGTGTTGATTTGTATTTACCTTTGCCTGGAACTTATCTTATGTACAGCGCTACGGAATATGTTGGCGCGTTATAAATAAACAATTATAATAATAATAACAGGCCTTAATGGATGTGAGATTTGCCTAATATAAAATAAAAACAAAAATTGAAATCAGAAAAGTGGACAACCACCAATGATAGTTGTTAGCTTGTGAGTAATGCCTGCATATGCATTTGCTCTATCTTGGGCAGGACGGGAGAGAGTGAGAGAGTGCTGGCAGGGAGAGAGTACCGGGAGGGAGGTAGAGAGAGACAGGAAGAGGGAGGCAGAGAGAGGGACAGAGAGAAGGAGGGAGGCAGAGTGAGAGGGAGGGTGGCAGAGAGAGAGGAAGGTTGAGAGGAGGGAGGGAGAAAGGAGGGAGAGAGATGGAGGCAGAGAGAGCGGGAGGGGGAAAGGAGGTAAGGAAGCAGAGAGAGAGAGAGGCAGAGAGAGAGAGAGGGAGAGAGAGAGTTTGGAGGGAGGCGGAGAGGGAGTAAGAGAGGGAGGGAAACAGAAGGGAGAGAAGCAGAGGGAGGGAGAGAGATGGAGGGAGGCAGAGAGAGAGGGAGTTAGAGAGAATGGATAGATGGAGGGAGGCAGAGAGAGAGGAAGGGAGGCAGAGAGAGAGAGAGGGGCAGAGAGGAAGAGAGTCAGAGAGAGAAGGAGGGAGAGAGAGAGGACGGAGGGAGGTAGAGAGAGAGGAGGGATAGAGGGAGTGAGACTGAGAGAGAGGGATAGAGATGGAGAGAGAGGAAGGGAGGCAGAGAGAGAGGGAGAGAGGGGGGAGGAAGGCAGAGAGAGAGGGAGGGAGAGTGAGAAAGGGAGGGAGAGACAGAGCGCAGATAGAGGACACAAAATGATACAGAGTGTACAGAGAGAGAGGGTGCACAGGGAGAGAGAGGGTGCACAGAGAGAGAGAAGGTCCAGACAGAGAGGGAGAGGGTGCACAGAGAGACAGAGGGCGCAGAGAGGGGGCACAGAGAGAGAGAGAGAGATGGTACACAGAGAGAGACAGAACAGACAATTAAACGTAACATATGATACCATCATTTATGAGTATCAAGTTACTAGTAACAGAAACAATAGCGAATACACCGTTTCTTTGCAACGGCATTCCACATTGAACACTTCCCTCCCCCATGAATGATACTGTAGCTGGCACAGATTGCATGGAGGAGGGCTCTCATCTCCTCTGGGGTATAATTAGGGGCCCTGTGCCTTGCCACAGCCTCTTGCCCTCTCGACTGTGCCTGGGGATCCTGGCCTCCCTCATCTCTCCCTGCGACCTGTGCCTCCCCACCACTGCCTTTCCTCCCCACAGGATAAGGCCACTGATCCTCTGGCCTTGCTCTTTGTGCACCTGCATCTAGGGACACATCCCTCCCCATACCTGCTCTATTTGTGTGAGTTATGTAATATCAGTAATTATGTGTGGTGTAAATTAGGTGTTAATAATTATTATAAGTGAAATCAGCAAAAAAACAAAACAATTAACAATACAGTTTCTTCTCTCTCTCTCTCTCTCTCTGATAATCTCCAACCCACCAACTCCTAGACCTGCGTGTGAACTTGCTTAGCTTCAACATAGTCAAATTGTTACAAGTTTCACAGATTTTTTTAAAGGCCATTCCTGACGAGTTGATTAGCGTTTTAAGCTTCCTAGGGCTGTCACGCGAGCAGAAATTACTGGCTTGTTAAATGTTTGCGAGCGTCATTTAATTATGCCCCCTGAAAGCTTACGAGTGCAGGCATGGTTTACGTGTTTAGGCTGCAAGACGTAAATTGTGAGCTTGAGGCCTTAGAAAACATTAAAAGCCTTATTAAATTGCGATTCGGCCAATTGAATAGGGCTCTATATAAGCACACAGCATATATTTTTTACATAAGTTTTTAGTTAGTGAACTTCTATCCAAAAGCAAGGTCTACACTAACTAAAAACTTCTGTAAAAAAATATGCTATGTGCTTATATAGAGCCCTTTTCAATTGGCCGAATCGCAATTTAATAAACCTGCTAGACATTTAGAGAAAAAAACACATCCACAGCGAAAATTACAGGTCAGAGCCACTAGCTTCTAATAGAATATGGTCCTTTGTCAATACATAAAACATTTTGGGTTTGTCATGTCTATTTTATATGGATTATTTTGTGATGATTTGACAATTTACTTTAGGTTTGGTTTTGTTCCACTTAATGTAATGAGTTTATATTTAAGCTTTATGTCCCGAGATCACTTAATTTTCATTTGAATTGCATTTCCACAGATTTTATTACATTTGTCTTCCTGTTTTCATTGTTTCCCAAGAGATCCTGAATAGTTTGGCACTTTACAAGTAAAAAAATATTTAAAAAAATATATAATTAATAATTATCTAAATTTTAAGATTGAATTACAGTATTTCACACATTTACACAAGTGTAATCATGCAGAAGTTAAACTATGACAATTCAACTATTAATAATACATGACTTTATTATTATACATAGCAAATTATAGCTTCTATGAGGAACCTGCATATTGAAGATTTAATCAAGTGATAACATTGATTTGACAGAATTTCATTCAATATCATTGCAATATAATAATGATATCTAGCTTTTAGATCTGTCTGCGTGAAACACCTAATTTTACATTCTCATATAAAATATTTAAAATTCCTGCAATTGAACAGTAAATATATTTTGATTTTGAATGCATATAAAAACTTTCATGCAATTTATATTCAATTTAGTCAGGAACTTAAAGTATTGTAAGGTCTCTTTTAATTTCTTGTCCAGTGATGTTGTGTAATCTTTCGGTGCTTAAGAGTGACAAGTTACCCTGGGTCTTGGTAACAATGAAAAATTTGTAAAATAACATATTTGGTGGAGATTGGAATAAGGAAAATAAATAGTTTGTGCGGGGTGTTTTGTGACTTAGGGGATAGACTATATGTTGTCTGGGCTAATATGAGTTATGTGCTATTCTAGAAATACATGAAACTTGTTGTGAGATGGTAACAATGGATATTTTGCATAGTGCAACATACTATATGAAATGATCACTGTGTGCACTGACTGATAGTCACCTTCCTTTCGCTTAATATGCAGATATTTATTAGTTGTATGTTCAAAACACTGAAGTGATAGATCATAGCAAAGCACTTTTACCAACAATATGAATTGTGAAATTACATAGCAATGCATATCGCATATCATATATAAACATAGTTACGGTATATGGATATGACAACAGATAAAAAACCCAAAGTCCCATCTAGCTTGCCCATTTGATTTATCTAAAAGCTTGGTTTTATTATGCCTGGGGATAACATCATGTTAATTCCAGGCATGTTTAAATTCCTTAACTGTTTTGACCCTACTGCTTCAACTGAAGGTTGTTCCACTTATATACTAATCTTTCTATAATGTAGTACTTTCACTCAGTACAACTAAACCTTCCACTTTTCACTTTAACTTCACGACCTGTTGTTCTTGCATTCTTTTATTTCTGGATGAAATTTCCCTTCCAAATTATTAAATTATCTGGTATATTTAAAGGTTTCTGTGATGTCACCCTTTTGTCCTCTAAGCCTGGAGTCAGCTAGACCCCATTTCATGGCTGCTTCCCTCCCAAAGACCTCATTTCATGGCTGCTCCCCTCCCAAAGACACTATTCCATGGCTGCTCCCCTTCCAAAGACCCCATTTCATGGCTGCTCCCATCCCAAAGACCATAATCCATGGCTGCTCACCTACCATAGACCCCATTTCATGGCTGCTCCCCTCCCAAAGACCATAATCCATGGCTGCCCCCCTACCATAGACCCCATTTCATGGCTGCTCCCCTTGAAAAGACCCTATCCCATGGATGCTCCCCTCCCATAGACCCCATTTCATGGCTGCTCCCCTCCCAAAGACCCCATTTCATGGCTGCTCCCCTCCAATAGACCCTATTCCATGGCTTCTCCCCTCCCATAGACCCCATTTCATGGCTGCTCCCATCCCAAAGACCCCATTTCATGGCTGCTCTCCCCCCCCCCCCCCCATAGACACTATTCCACGGCTGCTCTCCTTCCCTGCTCACCAGACAATACTGAATAGAACCACTCATGTGTACCTCAAGAGCCACATGCGACTCACAAGTCACTGTTTGCCGACCCCAGCTCTAAGCAATACACACTAAGGTCATGCAGTTTTTTGAATTTCATACAAATGTTTTGCAACTGTGCAACATTTTAGTCGCCTCTGAAATATATTAGTATCTTTTTGGAGATATGGTCTGAACTTAATAACACAACTTTGGGAAACATTAGGCTAGATGCAACTGCTGTGACTACAGTTATCAGTGGTTTTCCACCAAAAACTCCTCAGAGCTGTGGAGACTTTCTTGTGTTAGAATAAATGCTAAGGAATTTATTAACAACAATATAATCTAGTCTGTCTGATAATCAGGCTCCAAACTATAACACTGAAAAAGTATTTAAAAAGTCCACGTCGTGTTCATAAGGCTCTATTTATATATAAAAGAATAACATATATAAGTGTAGTTATCTACTAATTTTTGATTACATTTGTTAAAAATATAGCACTTGTCTAGTGCTGGATAGGACAGTGGAAGTTTCTAACAACCACCTGTTGCCCACATATGATTTAGACTCTGACAGATTATCCTGTATTGTCTCCTACTCTTTACTCCTCTTTTAGTTTCCCCTCTGTCTGCCTCCCACTCTACAGCCCCCCTCCCCACGCTATATCCTGATAGTGACCTCACCCCCTAATAATATAGTCACTTCCCCTAACAGATTTATACAGAAACACACAGCAAAAGCACATTGCAAAAAGTTCATGGTATACAGGAAGTATTGCAAAAGGGCTACAGAGGAGAAGCAGAGAGGAACACACAGAAATGCTCGGAGTTTACAGGACGAACCGCAAAAGGGGAATGCCAACAGAGTGCTCAGCATAGTAGGAAACTGTGGGCTCAGCCCAGAGAGTAATGAGAACTAAAAATATCACAAAGAGAAATTGAGGAAAAGAAAAGAGGAATCGGGGCAGCTAGGCAGATTCATAGCACAGTGACACAGGGATAATAGAAAGGGTTCAAATAATTAACGACAAACAATACTAATTAGAAAGAATAGTGCTGTAAAGTAAAAGCTTTTGTGGGACCAATAGCAGAGGATAAATAAAGAAGTAAGGAGGACAGAATAGAGCACAATACATGTGGCACAGTGTAAGAGGTATTATGTATGGGGACACATTTTACAGTTATTAGTTCATCACAGAGGGGTCACAAAGTTAATGAGTTTTAAGTAAAACAGGAAAAGAGTAAGTGTAGAGGAACTATAGTATAGAGAAAGTGATTACAACACAGGAAGGATCGGTGGGCAACACAGACGAGAAAATCTCTGGTACCAAGATACCACTGGAACAGAAGATCTACACTGCACTGATATAAAATGGACAAGATGTTCCTAATTCTCTGGCTGATGACTTTCGGTAAGATGATTTGTGTCTGATAATGTAACGTAATGTGAAAATCTTCAGCAAAGGAGTGTAAAACTCTACATTCCTGTGGCCGCTGAGAGGGAGCAAATGTGAGAAACTGTATTATTTGAAATGAAAATGTATGTATTTATATAAACAAGCTTTGAATGAGAAAATAAGTTGTTATTACTCACTACTATATTTTGCTCCAATTTAGTGACATATTTGGCATTGTATGATGTAAAAATGAGTTGGATGTTCAAAATGATTTGAAACAAGGTTGGAGTAACTTAAGGACAGGTCAAATGGAAACAAAGACAGCAGAACAGTCATGAATCCATGAGATTGGGTAGCATGTCACTCCTGTAAAACTGTTGAACATAAATATCTACTCTAGACAAATAAACAGTAGTACAGTGTGCAGTTTATGGAGACTGGAGGCCGCATTGCACTACTGGGGTACTTAATAAAGAACCCTGCATTGCAGGTATGTGGGGAGGTAAATGTTTGTAGTATGATGGTTCACAGATCTCAGGTACATAAAGATGAACTCAGTTGGTGTGTTTATCTCAAACAGAGTGAGGTCAGAGGCTCAGTGCTCTGCTTTTACACAGAGAGGTTAGAGGTGTGATATTCTGTATCCTACACATTGAGGTTAGAGGTGTGATGCTCTGCTTGTAACCTACATAGTAAGGTCAGAGGTGTGATGCTCTGCTTGTAACCTACATAGTAAGGTCAGAGGTGTGATGCTCTGCATTTACTATACACAGCAGCAATAGATGTGTGATGCTCTGCATGTACCATACACAGTGATGTTAAGAGGTGTGATGCTCTGCTTATATCATACACAGTGAGATTAGAGCTATGATGCTGTGCTTGTATCCTAAACAGTTCGATTTGTTATCTGATGCTGTTCTATTATCCTACACAGTGAGATTAGAGGTCTGATGCTGTGCTTGTATCCTACACAGTGAAGTTAGAGGTCTGATGCTGTGCTTGTATCCTAAATAGTAAGGTCAAAGGTGTGATGCTCCGCATGTACTATACACAGGAAGGATAGATGTGTGATGCTCTGCATGTACCATACACAGTGAAATTAGAGCTGTGATGATGTGCTTGTATCCTACACAGTGAGATTAGAGGTCTGATGCTGTGCTTGTCTCCTACACAGTGAAGTTAAAGGTCTGATGATGTGCTTGTATCCTACACAGCAAGAGTAGAGGTGTGATGCTCTACTTGTGTCATGCACAGTGAGATTAGAGGTGTGACATTCTGCTTGTATCATACACAGTGAAGTTATAGGTGTGACATTCTGCTTGTATCATACACAGTGAAGTTAGAGGTGTGTCATTCTGCTTGTATCATACACAGTGAAGTTAGAGGTGTGACGTTCTGCTTGTATCATACACAGTGAGATTAGAGGTGTGGTGCTCTCCTTGTATTATACAATGTGAAGTTATAGGTATGTCGTTCTGCTTGTATCATACACAGTAAGGTTAGAGGTCTGATATTGTGCTTGTATCCTACACATTAATAGCAGAGGTGGGATGCTCTCCTTGTATCATACACAGTGAAGTTAGAGGTGTGACGTTCTGCTTGTATCATACACAGTGAAGTTAGAGGTGTGACGTTCTGCTTGTATCATACACAGTGAAGTTAGAGGTGTGATATTGTGCTTGTATCATACACAGTGAAGTTATAGGTGTGATGTTCTGCTTGTAGCAGACACAGTAAAGTTAGAGGTGTGACGTTCTGCTTGTATCATACACAGTGAAGTTAGAGGTGTGACGTTCTGCTTGTATCATACACAGTGAAGTTAGAGGTGTGATATTGTGCTTGTATCATACACAGTGAAGTTATAGGTGTGACGTTCTGCTTGTAGCAGACACAGTAAAGTTAGAGGTGTGACGTTCTGCTTGTATCATACACAGTGAAGTTAGAGGTGTGACGTTCTGCTTGTATCATACACAGTGAAGTTATAGGTGTGACATTCTGCTTGTATCATACACAGTGAAGTTAGAGGTGTGTCATTCGGCATGTATCATACATAGTGAGATTAGAGGTGTGGTGCTCTCCTTGTATTATACAATGTGAAGTTATAGGTATGTCATTCTGCTTGTATCATACACAGTAAGGTTAGAGGTGTGATATTGTGCTTGTATCATACACAGTGAAGTTAGAGGTGTGACGTTCTGCTTGTATCATACACAGTGAAGTTATAGGTGTGACATTCTGCTTGTATCATACACAGTGAAGTTAGAGGTGTGTCATTCGGCATGTATCATACATAGTGAGATTAGAGGTGTGGTGCTCTCCTTGTATTATACAATGTGAAGTTATAGGTATGTCATTCTGCTTGTATCATACACAGTAAGGTTAGAGGTGTGATATTGTGCTTGTATCATACACAGTGAAGTTATAGGTGTGTTATTCCGCTTGTATCATACACAGTAAGGTTAGAGGTGTGATATGGTGCTTGTATCACGTTATAGGTGTGTTGTTCTGCTTGTATCATACACAGTGAGATTAGAGGTATGATGCTCTCCTTGCATCATACACAGTGAAGTTATAGGTGTGTTGTTCTGCTTGTATCATACACAGTGAGATTAGAGGTATGATGCTCTCCTTGTATCATACACAGTAAAGTAAGAGGTGTGACGTTCTTCTTGTATCCTACACAGTGAAGTTAAAGGTCTGTTGATGTGCTTGTATCCTACACATTAATAGCAGAGGTTTGATGCTCTACTTGTATCATACACAATGAGATTAGAGGTATGATGCTGTTCTTGTATCCTACACAGTAAGAGTAGAGGTGTGATGCTCTACTTGTATCATACACAATGGGATTAGAGGTATGATGCTGTTCTTGTATCCTACACAGTAAGAGTAGAGGTGTGATGCTCTACTTGTATCATACACAATGAGATTAGAGGTCTGATGCTGTGTTGTATCTGACACAGTGAAGTTGGAGGTGTGATGCTTTGCTCTTATACTACACAGAGAGGTTAGAGGTATGATATTCTGCTTATATCCTGCACAGTGAGGTTTAGAGGTGTGACACTCTGTTTGAATATAACAGTAATATTGGTGACTATTATTTTTTTTACATTCTACATTCCTTCTATTTTTAAGTGTAGTTCTTCAAAATAGTATATATGACTACAGTGGTCCTTCACAATACAATGACATGGCTTATTTTATGTGTAATACAGAAGGATTCTGCTGCTCGATCCATTTCTAAATCAACCAAATAAAGCAATATCCAAGCCTAACTTATGCAAATACAGTTCGACCTGATGCATCAATGTCTAATTCTATGAAACGCTGTCACATTTTGCATAATTCATGCTTAATTCACCAAGACATAGTCAAATCCTGATGGAAACATGCTTTATATACACAAATACAGAATATCTCTAATTCACCAAGGTATACCTGGATTTGTGTCTAATATTTTCTGTCTAATTCACCTAAAACACTCAGATCAATGTATTTTATACACAAACACAGTTGGATACTGTTGGATCCATGTTTTATTCACTTACAGAAAGACAGATTAACATTGTAAAACAGAAAGCAAACCCCAAATAGGCCCATTCTTTGGCTAAACATGTAAAATCATGCATTATAACCAGAGAAACACCTGGATATTACACGTTTTATTTTATACAAATTAACTCATTTTTTTGGACACCAGGATCTGTTAAATTGTTTGTAAAAAGCTAAGTGATCATTTACATTAGAACCATTTAAAGTACATGTGGTAGTGTGAGTGTGACTAAGAGCGTAATTAAGCAAAATAATAGGCATATAGGTGGCCTGTGTCTAATCATTATATCCAATATGTGATTTGTGCCTAATCTCTATATTCACAAACAAACTGGTCCTTGCTTAGGTCATGTTAGTACAAACTTAACATACAACTATCTTTTTTTTAACTGCAGTGATCCTTTAACAGGGTTTTATTATTAGGACTAGCGAATTGCCCGTCAAAAAATGACGGCAATGGAATTGTAAGGTAGCTAATGTTGTTTTGTGTGTACTACTGAAATATATAATCCAAATGAATAAATTAATATTCTTTACGTATTTTGAAGCATTGTGTTGAAGAGCTGCAATCTGTTTTGATGTTGCTGGAGCATTAGTGGTGTGGAGCTGCTGTGTAAGCGTGGTGAATTTGTGCAGTGTAATAGTGTGCGTCCGCGAGACGAAACCGTTAGCGTAGCTGTGTAGTTCCGCATTGTTCTAAAATGCTGGCTAATGTGTGGTATGCGTCTGTAGCGGAATATCCGTAGGTGTTTTGTGGTGTTTTGCGTGTTTCTTGTGGTGTTTTGCATGTTTAGAGTGCTGTAGCCTCGTTTTCGTTTTGTTCGTCGGCCATTTTTTCTTTCGCTTAGAGAATTTTTTAGTGTCTAAACTCTTTTATTATGAGTTAAATGAAGGTGTAACTTCATTTTTTGAGGTCCTGGATGATCCCTCTTGCTGTAGGTTAGCTTTTTATGTATGTGCTGTGTGTATTTATTGTGTTTTTGATTTTTTCATGTCCGCGGGTTGCGGACGATTTTTGCGAGTCCGTAATGTGTGTTAACGTGTCTCGTATGTTGTTTGCGTTGCGCCGTAAAGTTTGCGAGGGTTGCAGTTGCTTTGCGAGGGCCGCAGTTGATACACACACAATATACACACACATTATATATACACACACAATATACACACACATTATATATACACAAACAATACACACACACAATATACACACACATTATATATATACACACACACACATTATACATACACACACACACAATATATACACACAATACACACACACACAATATCTATACACACACACACACAATACACACATTATATACATACAACACAATACACACACACACATTATATACATACACATGGTGTTGCAACGGCCCGTACGCTCACAATTATATATGTGATGATAATGTAGTGCTGGGGGATATGAGGGATAGTGCTGGGGCATATGAGGGATAGTGCTGGGGCATAGGAGGGATAGTGCTGGGGCATAGGAGGGATAGTGCTGGGCACCTGTATCCTAATGATAATAAGTGTTGGGCAACTACACCAGTTATTAGCCCTAACCCTAAGCCCCTACACCCCTTGCCGGCCCTAATCCCAACCTAACCCACTAAAAGTAACTTCCTAGGCCCCTAACCCTCTAAACCTAACCCGAAAACCACTTACCGGCCAGAGATAGCTACATCGTGACATTGACGGCGCACTTCCTGTGTGTGCACATAACAGGATTGGTCCTATAATTTTATGATGCTATAATATGGATGGGGCTGGGCCTAGGGACTGTTGGGTGTCTAGGGTGCTGCCAGGTACTGTAGTACTCATGGCCTGCCATACCCAAACTGTACTGAAGGCAGTAACATGTTTAAAGGGTTCAATCCCTACCATTTTGACAGTGTCTAAACCCTTTGACCACTCTCTGTAATGTAGTGGGTCTATCAGTTAGTTGGCAGTGGCGGCGAACCGGGGCATTGTGGGGAGGAGGTGGCTGCTCCATCCCAACAACTGAGGCCCTTGCACGCATCCCTCGCTACGCGAGGGCTGCGGGCAAGGGCCTCAGTTGCTGGGATGGAGCAAGGGCCGCGGGCTCGCTACGCGAGCCCGCAAGCGTGAGCAACGGCCCGTACGCTCACAATTATATATGTGATTGTGTTTGCCCTCCATCCTCCATTAAATGGTTGTGTAGGCACAGTATTTTCTATGGTTATCATGTGGTTCATTATAATAGTTTTCCGAGTTTGACAATGCTTTATTATATTTTAAGAATCCAATATTATTTTGATGAGACTTATGAACGTAACATTTTTGGCCAGTTTAATATTATATTAAAATTTCAAAGTTTCACTTGTTTTTTTTTGTTTGCCTCTCTGGTTCAATTAACAATTAATCCGCATGTTGCAGATCTGATAAGATTTTCCAACCTCAATTACTATGTAACTATGTATATTGTATTTGTACATATCTAAATAAGAAGTGACCAATTAGAGTATTTTTCCACCCTGTGTTCTGTGGTGGCAAATATATCCATTTTGTATGACCTCAATGAGGTGCATGTCTCAATTTGTTCTGTTAAAAGTTTTTTGGTTCTTGAGAAAGTCCAGGATAGACAGTTAGTGTCACTGGGGATGGTTTCCGGTGTTCTGGAATTGAATGCTTTCTTCTGAAGTGGTTGTTTGTCGCTTGGCAACCATTTTGTGGGTATTTGGAAAAGATTTTCAGCAATACTTTGGTAGTATAAAACAATTCCATGACTAAGTTAAGTTTTTTGGTAATAGTACAGTAGAGGCTACAAACCCAATGTAAACAAGTCCGTGATTATTCTGGATCTTGCTTTGTTTCAGTGTATAGAGGTATTGTTTTCATCTATATTATGCTATTTATGTTTTATATGCTAATAATTGGAACAAATTGTGTGCATTTAATACTGGATGAATGATTTGCTCTACTAATACATGAATGTAATATATAATACATTCAGATATAGAAGATATTGGAAATCACATATAATAGTTGTCAAACTGCAATTCGTCGTCACGCTTGCAAGAAATCGCAGTTTGACAATTGCGCATTGCGCAACAGGCCACTCATGCGCATTGCGCACTGACACACGCATGCGCATTGCGCAATGTGCCGCACATGCGCATAGCAGCGCAAGCTGTGCATGCACATTGCGCAATGGGCGGCCTGCACAGACGTGCTGCGAGGCGGCGGCCCATGAAGGCGCATTGCACGGCGGCGGAGACACAGGAGTGGGAGGGGAGACACACAGGGAAGCAGGGGAAAGACACAGAGGAGAGGGGGGAGAGACACAGGGCAGGGAGAGAAGTGGGGAGAGACCCAGGGCAGGGAGAGGAGGGGGGAAGAGACACAGGGGAGGGGGGAGACGCACAGGGGTGGGAGAGGAGGGGGGTAGACACACAGAGGAGTGGGGGAGAGACACAGGGGAATGAGAGGGGGGAGAGACACAGAGGAGGAGGGAAAGACACAGGGGAGTGAGAGGAGGGGGAGGAGAGACACAAAGGAGTGAGAGGAGGGGGAGAGACACAGGGGAGTGAGGGGAGGGGGGGACAGACACAAAGTAGTGAGGGGGGAGAGACACAGGGAAGGGAGACGAGGGAAAAGAGACACAGGGGAGAGGGGAGACACACAGGGGTCGGAGAGGATGGGGGTAGACACACAGAGGAGTGGGGGAGAGACACAGGGGAATGAGAGGGGGGAGAGACACAGAGGAGGAGGGAGAGACACAGGGGAGTGAGAGGAGGGGGAGGAGAGACACAAAGGAGTGAGAGGAGGGGGAGAGACACAGGGGAGTGAGGGGAGGGGGGGACAGATACAAAGTAGTGAGGGGGGAGAGACACAGGGAAGGGAGACGAGGGAAAAGAGACACAGGGGAGAGGGGAGACACACAGGGGTCGGAGAGGATGGGGATAGACACATGGGTGGAGACACAGAGGAGGAGGGGAGATACACAGGGGAAGGAGAGAGGGGAGAGACACAGAGGAGGGGGAGACACACAGAGGAGTGAGAGGAGGGGGGAAGAGACTTAGGGGAGTGAGAGGAGGGGGGGAGAGACAGGGGAATGAGAGGGAGGAGAAACACAGAGGAGGGGGGAGAAACACAGAGGAGGGAGAGAGACACAGGGGAGTGAGAGGAGTGGGGAGAGACACAGGCGAGTGAGAGGAGGGGGGAAGAGACACAGGGGAGTGAGGGGAGGGGGGACAGACACAAAGTAGTGAGGGGGGAGAGACACAGGGAAGGGAGACGAGGGAAAAGAGACACAGGGGAGAGGGGAGACACACAGGGGTCGGAGAGGATGGGGGTAGACACATAAGGGGAGACACAGAGGAGGAGGGGAGAGACACAGGGGAAGGAAAGAGGGGAGAGACACAGAGGAGGGGGAGACACACAGGGAAGTGAGAGGAGGGGGAAGAGACTCTGGGGAGTGAGAGGAGGGGGGGAGAGACAGGGGAATGAGAGGGGGGAGAAACACAGAGGAGGGGGGAGAAACACAGAGGAGGGAGAGAGACACAGGGGAGTGAGAGGAGGGGGGAGAGACACAGGTGAGTGAGAGGAGGGGGGAAGAGACACAGGGGAGTGAGAGGAGGGGGAAGAGACACTGGGGAGTGAGAGGGGGGGAAAGACACAAAGGAGTGAGAGGAGGGGGGAGACACAAAGGAGTGAGAGGGGGGAGAGACACAGGGGAGTGAGAGGAGGGGGAAGAGACACAGGGGAGGGGGGAGACACACAGGGGAGACACAGAGTAGAGGGAGAGACACAGGGGAGTGAGAGGAGGGGGGAGAAACAGGGGAGTGAGAGGGGGAGAGACAAAAAGGAGTGGGAGGAGGGGGAAGAGACACAGAGGAGGAGGGGGAGACACACATGGGAGGGAGAGGAGGGAAGAAGAAGACAAAGGGGAGGGGGAGACACACAGGGGTGAGAGAGGAGGGGGGTAAACATAAAGGGGAGGGAGAGGAGGGGGAGAGACACAGAGGAGGCAGGGGAGGGGGAAGAGACACAGGGGATGGAAATGGGGGGAACAGACACAAGGGAGGGGGGAAGAGACATGGGGGAAAGAGACACAGGCAGGGGGAAAGAGACACAGGGGAGGGAGAGGGGGCAAGAGACACAGGTGAGGGAGAGGGTGGGCAAGAGACACAGGTGAGGACAGGGGGGAAAGACACAGGTGGGAGAGGGGGTAAAAACACAGGGGGGAAGGAGACACAAGGGAGGGGGAAATCAGACACAAGGGAGGAAGTAGACAGAGGGAGAGACTTGCAATGAGCGCCAAAGGCTCCCCTGATGAGCGCCGAGCGCGCTCATTGCGAGGCCAGTAAAGTAGAGGGGGAGAGGCTCCCATTGTGTGGCAAACAGCATTGCCAGGATTCACATTTTATTGCCGTCATTTTTGACGGGCAAGTTGCTAGTACTTAATAATGTTAATAAAAATATTATATATTTTGTTATGAATATCTTGCTGTATAATGCAATGCTTGAGGATATGTGCTCAAACAGTAAAAACATATGGATTCCATTTTATCATAGGATATTTTCATGGATCCAAGTATTTATGTGGGATTTTGAATGAGTGGGTGACTCTAGACATGGAAGAAGCTATGATTGTTTAAATTAAGCATGTATCAAGTTATTCTTGTGTTTCACAGACCAGTGGTCGGCAACCTACAGCACTTGTGCCATATGTTACCCTTTAAAGGATTTCCATTGACACTTGGGTGAGGAGCTAGAGTTGTTAAAGGACCCCTGCAATGCATTTAAAAGTGAAGCTCATATGTTTGTTAGGCAGAGACTTTTAAAAACAGTATGCCATTTAAAATAAATAAAAGTTAATATTTTTTCATACTTTTAATATTGTTTCCCCTTAAGCAGAGCTACTTTTCTCCACCTCCCTGTGACTTGCCCTGGGATGTGGCCTACTCTGCCTGGGGGCTGGATCATCATGGAGCTTGGAAGCAGGCAGGGCTAAGATGTCATTGGCCCCACCCTATGAAGACATTGGCCCTGTCCATGCCACACACACAGAGGTATTGAAGATAAAACTTAATTGCAGCTGACCAGTACGCCTTTACTGAGCATGCTCAGTCTGAACCAGAACCTAGACTGTCAGATTTTGTTTTTAGTCCAGGCCCCTAGGTAGAGCTGGACACTCCCTAATTTGCACAGTCCACCTATTTTTGGAACCTAAACATAGATTTGGCTATGCTACACATGGATCCAGCTGTGTTTGCATGAGTCAGGCATGGTTCCAGTAGAAACAGGCTGTGTTTGAGTAAATTAGACAAGGATCGAGCTATGTTTGTGTCTATTAAACATGGATCTACGGGTTCCAGCTTTATTTGTATTTACTGGACATTAAACTGGCATGATTTGTGTTTGTGTTAATTAGACAGGAATCTAGTTGTGTTTAGAATATATTGGCATAGTCAGGAAGGGCCGGGTGGTGTTAGTGTGAATTGTACATGGATCTGGCTGTGATTATATTAAACTAGCAACTTGCCAGTCAAAAATGACAGCAATAAAATGTGAAGCCTGGCAATGCTGTTTGCCACACAATGTAAGCCTCTCCTCCTCTTTACTGGCCTCGCGATGAGCGCCTTTGGTGCTCATCATCGGCCTTGCGATGAGCGCCTTTGGGGCTCATTGCGAGTCACTCCCTCTGTCTACTTCCTCCATTTTGTCTCATTCCCCCCTTCTATCCCTCCCTTGTGTCTCCTTTCCCCTTCCTCTCCCTCCATTGTGTCTCCTCCCCCCCTGTCTCTTTCCCCCTGTCCCCCATGTCTCTTCCCCCCCTCTACCTCCCCTGTGCTCTCCCTCCTCCTCTCCCTCCCCTGTGTCTCTCCGCCCTCCTCTACATCTCCCCCCTTCCTCCCCTGTGTGTCTCCCCCTCCTCCCCTGTGTCTCTTCCCCCTCCTCTCCCTCCCCTGTGTCTCTTCCCCCTCCCTGTGTCTCTCCCCCCTCCTCTCACTCACCTGTGTCTCCCCACTCCTGTGTTTCCGCCCTCCTCCTATGTGCTCTCCCCCCTCCTCTACTGTGCTCTCCCCCTCCTCTCCCTCCCCTGTGTCTCTCCCCCCTCCTCTCCATCTCCCCCTCCCTCCCCTGTGTGTCTCCCCCCTCCTCCCCTGTGTCTCTTCCCCCTCCTCGCACTCCCCTGTGTCTATCCCCCTCCTCTTCCTCCCCTGTGTCTCCCCCCTCACTTCCCTGTGTCTCTCCCCCCTCCTCTCACTCCCCTGTGTATCCCCCCCCCCCTCTTCTGTGTCTCCCCACTCCTTCCCTGTGTATCTCTTCCTCCCTTCCCTCACTCGCGCATTTTTTCTTTTTCTGGGCGCGCTCGGGCGGCTGCTCGTGTGCACGCCCCACAACAGTATGAATACTCGCCACGCCGCAATGCACACGGGATGACCGCTCATGCGGGTGCCCCGCCACTATGCACATGTGCGCTCGACGAGCAATGCGCATGCTCGAGGGTTGCGGCAATTGTAGTTGTCAAACTGCAATTTGTCGCAAGCGTGCCGACGAATCAAAAGTTTGACAACTATTATATGTGATAAACACATATCTGGAAAGATCGGACAGATTCAGCTTTTATACTCCGGAGTTAAGCTTAATGCGATCTGTATTTATCATGGAAGGAATATGTAGTACAGAACTGGATACATAGATATACCTATCATGTACCAGTTAGAGGGTCAGTGTAAGGCCCAGGGAAAGGGGGTTAGGGTTTGAGTTAGGGTTAAGGGTTAGGGTTAAGGGTTAGGGTATTGTTAGTTCAAGAAAATGCATTTCCTGTGACTCACATTGTATATCTGGATGTCATTAGATTATATAGTAGCTGTTTCAGGAATAAATCATTGTTTTTTTGGAAAACAAGGCAAAAATATTGATATTGCTAATAACATGAAGTACAGCTATGGTCACACATACCCACAGCTCATAATTGGGGGAGATAAGTCACAGCTCTTGAATGATTAAACATCTGCCAGGTGAGTCATGTGATGGGATGGAGGTGGAGGCAGACAACACATCAGGCAGGTATCAATAATTTTATTTACAGATGTCTTTATTGCTGACTTTATAAAAACATATTTCTTGAACTAATACGTGGTGAACTAGATACTCACAGCCCTTTATCAGGCAATTACAATGACTCTAACTGCACGTATCACATAATAGCTTACATTGACTTTTTTTTTTAATTAAATGTCACATTTCAGAGCAACACATAAAAACAAACCCTTTGTTTACAAAATTTGCATTAATGAAAATGTGACCATTTTGGACATTGGAGTGGTGTGTAATGTTAGCTTTGGCAAATATACTTAGCACAGCATCCTATGTGCAGCTAGTCTAGGTCTCTTTTAATAGTGACTCTAAAGCAAGCAGAAACTACATTTATCCGTCATCTACCAATCCCAGTTGGTGCCGGACAACCAGGAGTCTACAGTATGCCATTTATTTTAACAGATTTAAATATAATTTCACAAATGTACATAGAAAGTACAATATCTCTGTGAGTTATGTAAATTGGTTCAGTTGTGTCTGTAAAGATTTGTAGTAATAATGTTACGATTTTTTTTCATATTTATAACAGTAAAATGTAATAAAAATCAGATGAAACACTAAGAAATATAGAGCACAAATGTAATTGTTACAGAACAACAGATTTCACTAGGGAACTATAGGACATCTCAGCTCAGCAGCAGTCCAATAAAATACCCAGTGTAGTCCTTGGTTTAAATGGGCCCTCATTCAATTGTGATTTGGCCAATTGAATAAGGCTCTAAATAAGCACATAGCATATATTTTTAAAGAAGTTTTTAGTTCGTGAGCATCTATCCAAAAGCAAGGTTTTCACTAACTAAAAACCTCTTTTAAAAAAAATATGCTATGTGCTTATTTAGAGCCTTATTCAATTGGCCAAATTGCAATTGAATGAGGGCCATAGTATTTAACTTAAAGAGGCAGTGTAAGTGTTATTCATACTGAATCTATTTCTTAGTTCACTATTAATAAAAAAAATAAAAAAATACATGTGTAAATAGCAGCAAAGCGATAGCCTGAAAATATAATTTCAAAAACATTAATGGCAGCTGTTGTACCCTCCTCATGTTTCTCATTGTCCTGAGCATTACTGAAAACAAGACAAACATTTCAACTGAGATAGTATTACATAGGCAGATTTGGTAACCTAGAGCATGCTCTCTATGCCTATTAATGTTATCTCAGTTGAAATGTTTGTCTTGTTTACAGTAGTGCTCAGAACAATGATAAACATTAATGAGGCAAAACATGTTTTTACATTATATTTTATGGATAAAGCTTTGCTGCTGTTTGCACATCTAATAGTAATGTTAGTTAATGGTGGAATAAAATGTATAATTAACATAAGAAACGCTTACACTAACCCTTAAATATTAAGTATCCACTTATATAGCATTAGATTGTTTTTCACTTTCATCACAAAATGTTTGTGGTTGGGTTAAATAACCCCACAATGTTAGTGGATTGGTAAAATGAACTAAACTATTGAGCTCCATCTAGGTTTTGGCACAAGTTAGACCTGTCACTAGCATTTCACTGAAGACTTGATTAAACATGCTCCTTTATATACACAGTAGACAGATATGTTAGTTTCATGTCCCTTTCATAAATTTCTGGCAAGAAACCTTCTAACCAAATTCATTGTATGAGTCAGCTGTCATTGATAAGGCCCAGGGCCAGTAGGTTTAGAAAGGGCGGATTAATTGGGTCATTTTGATAGCTGAAAAGTACGTAAACGTCAACTATTTCTATTTGAGCATTAAAAAGTTTGGGTTCATATTTTTACATGAGAAATATGTGATCTATAGTTTAGAAATATTACACGCAAAGAAAAAGCTAAAGGGAGAATTGTTTGCTCCTGCTTACCCCCAAGCAGTTAAATTCATAGTGGGAAAAAGCCCCATGTTGGGATGTATATTCAAGCAGCTCTGAAGTAGTACCATTAATCAGAGTGGAAGGTGGTTTATTTGATGATTACTGAGCAAAATTTCCCTTCATTTAACAACTTCGGCTACAGCAGGATAGTAAAGGTGGCCAGTAGAATTAATAAAAATACAGGTATTTTTATAATAAAAATCACGTGTTATATATTTTGTTTGTATTGTTCAGTCGTGTCCGACTTTCCGTGACCTCATGGACCTCAGCACACCATGCTGATCCACTTGGTATTCATGGCAGAGATACTGGAGTGGGTTGCCAGTTCTTTATCCAGTGGGCCACAGCAAATAGCTCCTGGTATTCCCAGGTCGCAGAGGTGAAAGCACTGAAGCCCCAAGCCAAAACCGTGAACCATGCACTGGTTCGGAGCAGTTCAGGGTGGGTACTGGATCAATTCAGCAAGCTCATTAACCGCCCATTTAGAATCAGCCAATAGAAAATGAGACTGTCATTATTACGGCAGTAAAACATGGAGGTTACGTGTCAATCAATTAGGTTCGAGGATCCAAATGCGATCAGACTCGCAAACCCGCAAAATAAAGAATTTTGAAAATGAATGCCAATACTGTTCTAGTCCATATGGGTGGCCTGATATGTATTAACTCATTGATACCCGAGATCGACTTAACCCCGTAATGACACATAAAAATAATTTTTATGTCCTGCCGATTTGCAAGCTTGAGACTGTTGTGCAATGAATTCTTTAGTCCTAGCCTTAATTTCATCCCTCATACCAACAAATGTTTACAGTAATTGCACCCATGTCCTTTTAACTGTATACATCAACTTTTTAACTTTTCTCTGTCATGCAATTAATTCTAATGTATTTCATCGCTTACCCCATAATTTACAGTGCAGTATTGATTTTTTATTTGCATTTACAGTCCTAAGAATAGGTGATTAACCCCCTTGCGGGTCCTCTCGAGCACTCGTGGGATTTTCTCCTTCATTTGCCGTTTATGGGCGTGAAAGCATTTGCGGGCTTGGGTAAATTGAGCAATTGAATAGCGATTTGCCATTTTAGCCTTGCGAAAGTGAGAGATAAAAGGCTTCTGGAAGCCGTAAATTACGAGTTTAACCATCGCAACATTTTCAAGCCCGTAACTCGGAAGCCAATCAGAGCCCGCAAAAAGACGCCAATTGAATAGCAAAATAGCTTGCAACCTCACTTACGGGCCTCCCGAAACCTCAACCTCAAAAATGACGACAGCTCATTGCAAGGCTTGAGCTGAGCGCCTTTCCCCCCCTCTCTCCCCTGTGTCTCTTTGCCCCACTCTACCTCCCCTGTGTCTCTCCCTCCCATACCCTGTGTCTCATTACTCCACTGTCCCTTCCCTGTGTCTCTCCCCCCTCTCACCCCCGTGTCTCTTTCCCTCCTCTCCCTACACTGTGTCTCTTTACCCCTCTCTCCCTCACCTGTGTCTCTTTGCCCCCCACTCCCCCCGTGTCTCTTTCTGCGCACTCCATCACCAGTGTCTCTTTGCCCCCCTCTCCCTCCCCTGTGCTTTTTTCCCCCTAACTCCATCCTCTTTGTCTCTTTCACCTCTTCTCTCTCCCCTTTATCTCTGCTCCTTCCCGGTGTCGCTTTCCCCTCCTTGCAAACCTCTTGATTGTTGTATTTTTTTTACCTTTTTTTCCGATGAGGACCTTTGGCGCTCATTGCAAGGCTTGAGCTGAGCGCCTTTGGCGCTCATTGCGAGTCTGTTGGATGTTGTTTTTTTTGTTATCAGAGGCGCTTTTGCTGTCTTCGTAAGGTCGGCGCTGATCTGCTTTTTGTGCTTATTGCAAGGCTGTCCCCTGGTGTAGTTTGTGTGCGAGGATCAGCATTGGCGCTCGTTGTGAGGCGCTCGATGAATGGCTTTTGCGTTTACTGCGATAGTGTTTTTTTTGTGTGTATATGTATTTTTGTATGCTAATTAAATAAGTAATAAATTAATAAATTAATATACTTTACCTATTTGTAAGTAATATATGCAGGAAGCATTGTGCTGAAGAGCTGACAATCTGTTTTGATGTTCCTGCAGCATGCAATGTAGATTTGCAGTGTTGTTGAGCTGAGGTGTGAGTGTCAGCAATGTGTGCAGTGTGTAGTGTAAGTAGGCTGCGTGCGCGAGGGGAAGCCGTTAGTGTAGCTGTGTACTTCCGCTTTGTGTAAGTTAGTGTTGTAAAATGGCGGCAAATGTGGATGTGGTACGCGAGTGTGGATGATTTAGCGTCCTTGCTAAAAGTGTATCTTGTACCTCGTACGGCTTTTTGGAAAAGCTGTATGTGCTTGGTGGTGTTTTGCTGCTTTAGGGGTCGTGTAGCCTCGTTTTCGTTTTTTTCGGCGGACATTTTTTCTCTCGCTTAGGGGATTTTCGAGTGTCTAAACTCAGTAAATTGGACTTAAATTGAGGTGTAACCTGACTTCCAGATGTTCTGGGTGCCCCCCCTGTGACTAAGGTTTTTGTGTCATTTTTGTGTGTATTTATAATTTTTTTAATGTTTTCAGCTGCACGCGTCTCGGTTAAGGTCGTATTTTTGGGAGTTCGTAATGTTTTTTTTTAGAAGTCCCGCGGCTCGTATTTTTTGTGTTAGTCCGTATTTAGTCATTGCGTGTTAGATGTATTTTTTCAAATTCCCGCTTCTGTGGCTGTTTGTAACCGTTTGTGAGGCGCCGTAGAGCCTCCACCTCCGCAAATGCGGCCTGCAATGGCTCATTGCAGCCGACGTTGGAGCCTCCACCTTCCGCAAATGCGGCCCTTGGCTTAGCGAGGGACGCAGTTCATGCAAGCTCGCTATGCGATATCGCAACGCGTGACAATGTTTCGTAGTTTGACAACTATTATATGTGACTAGAATATTGCCCGTCAAAAAATGACGGCAATGAAATTGTAAGGTAGCTAATGCTGTTTAGTGTGTAATAATGAAATATATAATACATTAATAAATGAATATACTTTACCTATTTTAAAGCATTGTGTGGAAGAGCTGTGAATGTGTTTTGATGTTGCTGCAGCATTAGTGGTGTGGATCTGCTGTGTAAGCGTGCTGAATGTGTGCAGTGTAACACTGTGCGTGCGCGAGCCCAAACCGTTGTCGTGTACTTCCGCATTGGCGTGAAATGGCGAGTAATGTGTGTTATACGTTTGTATCGGAATATCCGTAGGTGTTTTGTGGTGTTTTGCGAGTTTCTTGTGGTGTTTTGCGAGTTTAGAGTGCTGTAGCCTCGTTTTCGTTTTGTTCGGCGGCCATTTTTTCTCTCGCTTCGTTTTTTTTTTAGTCTCTAAACTGTTTTATTTGAAGTAAAATCGAGATGTAAGTTGTATTTTTGAGGTGCTGGGTGCTCCCTCTTGGTGTAGGTAAGTTTTTTATGTATGTGGTGTGTGTATGTATTGTGTTTTACATTTTGTAATGTTCGCGAGTTGCGTCCGAGTGTTGCGAGTCCGTAATGTGTGTGAACGTGTGTCGTATGTTGTTTGCGAGTGTCGTAATGTGTGTGTCGTAGTGTTTGGGTTGCGACGTGAAGTTTGCGAGGGTCGCAGTTGCTGGCAAGGAGCGCCTTCGGCGCTCCATGCCAGCAACTGCGGCCCTCGCTTTGCGAGGTCCTCAGGTGCTGGCATGGAGCGCCTACGGCGCTCCATGCCAGCAACTGAGACCCTCGGGCAGTGCCCTCGCTTCGCGAGGGCCTCGGCTCGCTGCGCGAGCCGCGGCCCTCGCTATGCGAGGGCCGCAGCTCGCTACGCGAGCCCGCAGCGTTAGCAACAACTCGTACGCTCACAACTATATATGTGATGATGCTAATTGATCAGAAAAATAAAGTGAGGTTTCTGAAAGAACCATAGTGTATCTCTTACCAAAATATTTGAACTGCAGTGGATACATTTTATGCCTTTTGGCTTTATGCTGGAAACAGGTTTTCTTACCTGCTTAAGACATGTAAATGCAAGTTGCTTGTAGTGAGTGCAGAGGTTCTTAAAGGCTTAAGCACATATGCGTCTTCTGGTAATGGCAAACATCACAACCACAATTATTTCCCTCACATGCAGGCACAAGTTAAATGGTGTACAATAAATGCATTTAGATAAAAATAAACAAATTGCTCAGCATATACAGCCTTAATAAATTGTGATTTGGCCACTTCTAAAGGGCTCTATATAAGCATATAGCATTTTTTTTTACAGAAGATTTTAGTTAGTGAAGATCTTGCTTTTGGATAGAAATTCACTAACTAAAAACTTTTGTAAAAAAATATGCTATGTGCTTATAGAGAGCCCTTTAGAATTGGCAAAATCACTATTTAGTAAGGCTGATAATGTCTATTCTGGATAGGTATATATACTACATACATATATCCTGTGTTACATATAGACATTTTACTGCTTTTAGACAGATATTGCCATAGATAGACTCAGCACAGCTTCTTAAAGATCAAATATATCTGACATTTTTCTTACCTTGTTTAAACTGCGAAATGGGTTACATTTTAGTTTTGTATCTAAAATTACAGAAGAACGATGTGAAAATAAGATATCCCTGAAAGTATAATTGCACAATGAAACTAAATGTTTATTTGAACAGTTTGACTCTAAGATCACAAATAACTGTTAAAAAGTCATGCAGTTAGTTTTTAGCTAGAAAAAATAAACGTTGATGCCTCTTCTGGGTCCTGTGGAAAATTCATGATACACATGTGGAAGTTGTGTTTGAGATGGGCATTTACATTTCTGTAGAGTCGTGTTTGCATTTACTGAAGCAAGGAGTCTGTTTCTGCTTCTTGCCCAATCATCTTAACAAAGGCTCTCTTTTCCTTCCTTTACATTTATGTCCATAGTCTACACAGCTTCTAAAATTGTTAACATGGTACATATTTTAAACGTCAGTGAACTACAGTGGTCCTTTTTTTGGGAAAAATGAATATGTAAATCTCCACAGGTTACCAGAGGTTACCATGGCAAGGTCACAAAAGAGATGGCAATCTAAAACTAATGAAAAAGGGCAATTTATGTAAATAGTGCCAAAAATGGGACATGCGCTTGATAAGCAGGAACTCCCAAAAATATCTTGTTTGAAGTCACAGAATCCTTTGGCCACCCATGAAAATGTCTCTTGATTAAAGCCATTGGTCCTGAATGTTCTGCCATGACAAAGCCCATCTAAAAAATAGATCCCCTCTGTTAAAAAATTACATTAAACTAATGGAGCTTTCACACTGAATGACGCATTTTGGCCCCACAACCTTTTTTGTAAATCATATTGCAGCCAATCAACAACAGGGATATGAAATCTACAAATCTGATTGATTTTTCAATAACCAGTGTGGAAAGGCTACGGTCAATATTCTGATTGGTTAAGCATTGAACCAATCAGAATAATAAATAACTAAATAACCAAACAGAGAGCCTTATTTTCCCTTTTTTATGCTTGTTTGATGGAGCAGCCAAACAGACTAGGATACAAAATGGAGTTGTAATATATCTGATTGGCTATAGAAACAGCCAGTCAGAGAAGATATTGTGAAATGTATTAGGAGAGATTAGTGGAAAATAACCATAGGATATAGGGTCTATGTAAGTCCAATAGAACCCCAATTGGGTACATTGGATGGTGGTTATGGTACACCCTAGCCCACAATGGCTTTTATGGGCTATTGTAAGCATGGTCAAGTTGGAGGTTTTTCAGGGATAAATGGCACCAAATAAAACAAAGCACTAGGAATGAGGGGAATGGAGGATTGGAGAGGAGATAAAAGGGAGAGGTTAGTAGGCTCTGTTAGATATTTGGATCAGACTGAGATTCAAACCACCTTCCTCTTCATGGGCCAAGACCAAGTACTACTAATCCTCTCACATACCTTCCATCAAAGTATCATGTATGTCTCCAGGGTCCAGCTGAGGCATCAAACTTTATTTCTAAAAACTAGGAGAGAAACAGACACACACTCATGACTCGTGACTTTAGTAAACATAATAATCCTTATTATAATTTGCATTTATTATAATAAGAAAAGAGAAAAGACAGCCCACCCTCCATATGTAAGATGTTATTGAAAGTAAATTGAAACAAAGGGTCAGAATATAGATTTTACTGGAAGTGTCTATCATAGAATTGTATGGCAAACTTGGCTCCAACGTATTGTTCCAAAGGTTCAAGTATAAGGGACTCTGTTTCCTAAGATATCTTGCTGATACATTGTAATTGTTGCAAAGTATGTTCATCAAAAAGAAATGTATAAAAAAATTAAAATGTAACTATATAGTTACATAGTTACATAGTTACATAGTAATTAAGGTTGAAAAAAGACTTTCAGTCCATCAAGTTCAACCTGTTAAGATCTCCTCTGATCAGCAATATGCGGAATAGTTATTAATTAAATTATTGATTAAATAATTATGTATAGTATTGGAGGATGAATAAAGAGTTAGTCCATCAAGTTCAACCTTTTTAGATCTCTATTGATCTTTTTAATGTGGACTATTTATTATTATTTGTTAATTGTTATTTGATCGAGAGGAAGACAAACAGAAAAAAATATATATATATAATCTTAATTCCCACTACACTGTTGGTTGAGACACTAATAAAAACAAAGCTGAAATTAAAACAATCTAAGACAAAAAAATCAATCAATTCCCCAGGTAAAGTATTGTGCCAAGCACCTCAGCTGGTAACTGGTTTCTAAGCATTGAGGGAGGCAACGACATCCAACTTGGGACATTTCTTAATGCATTTTGCATGAAGACTTCATTAGAGGTGTTTGTTGCACTGTATCATCAGTAATATCTTACAATTAAGGGGAGTGCTCTCCATGCATATGCTTTCTTTCTTCTCTTAGTATACTAATTAAAAATTAACCTTATGATGTTTTATGTGCTAAATTATACTCTTAATTAGATTCAAAGTTTTCAGTCATATATGTTTTTTCATACTATTCACAAAAATATAGTTATTGCACATGAATCATAGCCAGTAAGACTAATCTAAGATTCCTATGTACATTTATGAGAAGATAATAGGCAGCCGTTTACCCAGATGTCACATTACAGTCTTCTGCTGATACTGAACTAGTCACCAGGAAGGGTTTTCTTATAAGCCATGCCGGAACCAGTCAATATAGTAACTGATAATACAAAAATTCAGTTATTCTATAATATTAACAATTTAATTTTTTTGTTCCCATAACAACACCCTTCATTTTATTGAATCTTATATTGTGATATATTTATGACAACAGCACAATATGTATTATTAACTATGAGTAGGTGTTAACATTACTTTTATTTTGATTTAACATATTGTTTAACAGTATATAGTAACTTGGCTGATATTTGCAGGGAGTTCAAGTTATATATATCGTTTATACTAATCATAGTAAGATTGATTCAAGTGCAGTGTTTGTTATTCAATAAAAATAATTTGCAAGCTATTACAAAGCAGTAGTACTTATGATGATAAAGGAGCAGCCAAAGTGTATGACTGAGCATGGGGTATTCTGTCTGTTCCTATGTATATGTGATGAAATGCTCATGCTTACAAAACAGTGTCCTTTGGGACCATTTGGAAGGACAGTTAGTAACAGTTGGGATATTCCCTACTCTGGGAAGTGAAAGACAGCTGCTACATCTGTCTTGAGAACTTTCCTAGCAGTCATGCATTCACTGGGAATAAGCTGTATTTATTGTACAAATGAAATAATTAACATGAACTTGAGGAAGTTTAATGGGACAGTGGCTGACATATGTGTCTGCTGTGCTGCAGGCCAAAGGGCCATGGAGAGTCAGACACGACTGAAAGACTAAAAACATGTACAAATGTATATTTCACTGTCAAAACTCTTGTTTTGCTGTTCAGTTTCCCTTGAACTATCAGAATCCATTTGATCTTTAAAGAGGTCTGGGATCATGTATTTTGTTTCTATTTTCATGGTTTCTGCAACTGTACTGGATTAGATTCCACTGAAACAAGAAATAGGATTAGTAGATATAACACATTTTAATGGCTATTTTAATAGTCTTTATACAGTAAATATGTGTTCATCACTGGAAGAGTCCTTCTTAATCTTGGGATATGGCACACTGATGATCCAAACCTCAAAACTTTCAGATTTAGTCAAACTGATACTTTAGAAACCACAAATAGTTTCTTTAAATCCATTTAGCAGATTGATAACATTAAGTTAATGTACATTCACAGTGAGATTACACTTTCTACTACACTTATAGGGAAGCAATGACTATAACAACTTTAAGATCCTTTAGAATGTTATTATTTTATTATTATTATTATTATGTATTTATAATTTGCCAACATATTCCGTAGCGATAAACATTGATAATAACTGAGGTTCTAGAGCAGATGTTTCTTAATTTCATTAGCAAACTAACAGGTCAAAATATGAGGATATCCATAACTAAGCATACTGAACCCCAATCACTGAAAACTTTATACTGAATTAGGAGCCAGTGCTGGTCTTAACATTCCCATCTTCTGAGCAGGAGAAAATGGACATTATCCATTTTCTTCCAACTATCTGTGAAGAAAAATAATTAAGAAGAAACTAAAGAAGGTAGAAGATTGAAATAAATGTTCATAGATGAAAAGGAAGAGAGGAATACAAACGGAGAGTGACCGTAGGTCACCAGTGACCTTTAGCCACCTGATTTCAATAGCTTGTATTAAAATGTGATAATTATTGAAATTAGGCACTTATTGATTTTTTTATTCTGTTATTATTATGAATATATTTGTATATTTTGGCATCTGATTTACTCAGAGAAGTAAAGTGTGTTTATTTCCTTTGTGCAGTGATTTGGTGCAGGTGAGAGGGGAATGTTTTTTGCCTGGAATTAACTTGCATATATGTTTGGGCCTTGTGTGTGACTGTTTGCAGGTGGAAGTTCAAAGAAAAGGGTCAAATTGTAGTATTTTTTTTACATTTGTAATTATGAGTCAGTTCAGTGGCACAGAGAAGGGCAACAAAACTAATAAGGGGAATGGAGGGGCTAAGTTATGAAGAAAGACTAACCAAATTAAACTTATTTTCTCTAGAAAAAAAGGCTTCTAAGAGGAGATATGATTACCTTATATAAATACATCCAGGGTCAGTATAAAGATTTGTCGGGGGAGCTTTTTGTGTAAAGAGGTTTTCAACTGACAAGAGGACATCCCTTGAGGTTAGAAGTAAAAAGATTCCACCTCAAAGAAAGAAAAGGGTTCTTCACAGTAAGGGTGGTTAATCTGTGGAATTCTCTACCAGAGGAGGTGGTGACAGCGGATTCAATAGATAACTTTAAAAGGGAACTAGATTTATTTCTAATTAAAAAGGGTATTCAGGGTTATCATGGATAATTAGAGAGACAGTAATGATCCAAATTTTTTACATTTCCCCTTGAGACAATTGGCTAAGTCTCGCTCATTTTTTTTTTCTATCTGCCTTCCTCTGGACTAATTAATAATAATAAAAAAATAAAAAAAACATTAAATAATTGATTAATAATTAATTAACAACTAATTAATTAATAGTTAATCCGCATATTGCAGATCAGAGGAGATCTTAAAAGGTTGAACTTGATGGACTGAAAGTCTTTTTTCAACCTTAAATACTATGTAACTATGTAACCTCAGTCAGTGAACATCCTGTCATATGTATGCAACACTGGAACAGATGATCCAGGGTCCACACCTCTGTGACAGGAGTGAGCATGCTGCCTATCTTGAAACTTAAATTGGAAAACCGGAGAGGAGAATTGCTGCACTTAGTGCTGCTATTGCTCCCCTGGAAAGCGGGTTGGTGCTCACGGAAGACAGTTTAGCTGGGCCTAGCATGGATAGGGGAGCTGGGGCTAGTGAGGATGTCCAGGAGGTAGATGGGTTAGATTTACAAGGGGAAGCAGGGGGAACAGAAGCAGGAGGGAGGCCAGTTCTGAGCTGGCAAGCACCAACAGATTTGCCAGATTGAGTGAAACTGTTGGGGATGTCCATTCAGGAATGGCAATGCCAGATAGAGCTGTTCCCTCTAACAGCCTGGAGAACAGTTCTACTGGAGGAGTGGGAGGACAGAATAGGCAGAGAAACAGATCCCAGCAATCAAACAGTTTGCTGTTCCCAGGTGCTGGGGTTCGGCATGTTGTAAATCAGGTGGTTAAACTATTGGGAGGGGATGGAGATGAACCAGTGGTCTTGGTACATATTGGTACCAATGACAAAGTTAGTGGAAGATGGAGTGTCCTAAAGAATGATTTTAGAGAATTAGGGAATAAGCTTAAGGGAAGGACCTCCTAGGTAGTATTTTCTGAGATACTACCAGTGCCACGTGCTAGCCCAGGGAGACAGATGCAGCTTAGGGAGGTTAATGTGTGACTAAAAAAGTGGTGCAGTGCAGAGGGTTTGGGGTTTTCAGAGCACTGGGCTGACTTCTCACTTGGGTACAATCTCTATAGCAGGGATGGATTGCACCTTAATGACGAGGGAGCAGCTGTGCTAGGGGAAAGGATGGTAGAACGGCTGGGGGAGTTTATAAACTGATAGGTGGGGGGAGGGACTAGAAGTAGTAAGTTAAGGAATTATTTAACTTGTCATGTGGGAGGAGATGGGGGAGGGTTAGTATAATCAATAGGGAGGTACTGCTAAGTAACTCAAGTATAGTGGCCGGCACTCCAGAAAGTACTCATAACATAAGGTGTATGCTTGCTAATGCCAGAAGCTTGACAAGAAAAATGGGAGAGTTAGAACTATTAGCAGTAAATGAGAAATGGGATTTAATAGGCATTACTGAAACATGGTGGGATGATTCTCATGACTGGACTGTTAATCTGGATGGTTATAACCTATTTAGGAAAGATAGGGGCAATAGTGAAAGAGGAGGAGGGATTTGTCTGTATGTTAAGCCTGAATGCTGGAACTAGTGATAAATGTTGAATGTTTGTGAGTAGAGTTAAATAGCGGAGCAGCAAATTCCAAAAGAATATTGGTAGGAGTAGGCTATAAACCCACAAATATAATTGAAAGTGAGGGAATGCAATTATTATTACAGATTGAAAATGCAGCTAAGCATGAGCAAGCTCTAATAATGGGAGATTTTAATTACCCTGAAATAAACTGGATGAGTGAAACCAGCAGTATGGGTAAAGGAAGCAGGTTCTTGAGTACACTCAGAGATCATTATCTGGCCCAGGTTATACAAGAACCTACTAGAAATGAAGCTATCTTGGATTTAGTAACCACAAATAATATTGATATGGTATCAAGTGTTGAAATAGGGCAACCTTTGGGAAACAGTGATCACAACACAGTCTCATTTGTGATTGAATAAAAAAAAAAAAACTTTAAGGGGCCAACAAAAGCTTTGAATGCTAAAAGGGCAGATTTTAACGGTCTTAGTATAGACTGGGACAGAGAACTGATAGGTGAAAACACTGAACATAAATTAACAACATTTAAATCCTTACTAAATATACATACACATCAGCATATACCAAGTGGGAATAAAAGTAAAAGGAGTAAATCACATCCAACATGGCTTAACAATGATTTAAAGATCAAGATACGGAGTAAAAAACAGGCATTTAAATTATACAAACAAGAGGGGACAGAGACTGCTTTACAAGGCTTGCAAAAGGGCTATAAGACTGGCTAAAATAGAAAATGAAAAATGAGTTGCAAAGGTGAGTAAGACTAACCCTAAAATATTGTTTAAGTATAAATGGGAAGAAAGCCAGGAAGGAAGCTATAGGGGCATTACAATGTAAAACAGGCCATCTGATAATTAGTGATCAGGAAAAGGCAGATGAGCTAAATAAGTTATTTTCTTTGGTATACACAAGGGAGGTACCAGTGGTTGGGACACTGCAACAAAATGGGGCTACACTACATTTACCAAATAATAGGTTAACGCAGGAAGAAATCCAAAAGAGGTTTAAAAAACATGTTAATAAACCTCCAGGTCCTGATGGAATACATCCACGGGTACTGAGGGAATTTAGTTTTGTAATAGCCAAACCATTATATCTAATTTTTCAAGATTCACTCAACACAGGGTCTCTACCAGATGACTGGAGAAAAGCAGAGGTGATACCTATATTTAAGAAGGGAGCAAGAGCAAATACGGGGAATTATAGACCAGTGAGCCTCACTTCTGTAGTGGGAGAGCTTTCAGAAAGGTTAATAAGGTATAATATACAAGAATATGTCTATTCAAACAGGATTATAAGTATGAGCCAACAGGGATTTATGAGGGATAGGTCATGTCAAACAAGTCTAATTAGTTTTTATGAGAAGTTTAGTAGGAACTTGGATCAAGGCAACTCAGTAGTCTTTTTAGATTTTGCAAAGGCATTTGATACAGTGCCACATGGGAGACTATTGTGCAAACTAAGGGATACAGGAATTGCAGTAAATATATGCACATGGATTGAGAGCTGGCTAAAAGAGAGGAAGCAAAGGGTTGTTTTAAATGGAACATACTCTGATTGCACTAATGTGGAAAGTGGAGTTCCTCAGGGCTCAGTATTAGGTCCTCTCATTTTTAACATATTTATTAACGACTTAGAAGTAGGACTGTAAAGTATTGTCTCCATTTTTGCTGATGACACAAAGTTGTGCAAGATATTACAATCAGAAAATGACATACTTTTCCTCCAAAGGGTTTTGCATAAATTAGAGAAATGAGCAATTAAATGGCAGATGAGATTTAATACGAATAAATATAAGGTTATGCATCTGGGAAGGAAAAATAACCATGCAATGTATAACCTTAATGAAACAAATTTAGGGGTATGAGATATTGAAAGGGATTTGGCAGTGCTTGTGGACAACCACCTACGTAACTGTTCTCAATGCCAAGCAGCAGTTGCAAAGGCAAGTAAACTATTAGCATGTATTAAGAAGGGTATAGAAGCAAGTGAAGGAAATATTATTCTAACACTATAGAAAATCCCTAGTACACCTTCATTTGGAATATGGAGTACAGTTTTGGGCACCACTTCATAAAAAGGACATTTTAGTACTGGAAAAGGTACAGAGGAGGGCAACAAAACTAATAAGGGGAATGGAGGGGCTAAGTTATGAAGAAAGACTAACCAAATTAAGCTTATTTTCTATAGAAAAAAGGCGTCTAAGAGGAGATTTGATTACCCTCTATAAATACATCCAGGGTCAGAATAAAAATTTGTCAAGGGAGCTTTTTGTGCCAAGAGGTTTCCAACTGACAAGAGGAGATCCCTTGAGGTTAGAAGTAAAAAGACTCCACCTTAAAGAAAGAAAAGGGTTCTTCACAGTAAGGGTGGTTAATCTGTGGAATTCTCTACCAGAGGAGGTGGTGACAGCAGATTTGATAGATAACTTTAAAACGGGACTGGATTTATTTCTAATTAGAAAGGGAATTCAGGGTTATCCTGGATAATTAGAGAGAGAGTATTGATCCAGGGAGGAGTCCGATCGCCAGTATCTTGTTTCAGGAAGGAATTCATTATTTTTCCCTTAGAGATGGTTGGCTATGTTTCACTTCCTCTGGATCAATTAATTATTAATTAAAGCAAATAAATAAATAAATTGTTGATTAATAATTAATTAACAATTAATTAACAACTAGTTAATTAATAACTTCCGCATATTGTAAATCAGAGGAGATATTAAAAGGTTGAACTTTATGGACTGAAAGTCTTTTTTCAACCTTAATTACTTTGTAACTACCGTATGTAACTAAGTAAAAAGATTCCACCTTAAAGAAACTAAAGGGTTCTTCACAGTAAGGGTGGTTAATTTGTGGAATTCTCTACCAAGGGAGGTGGTGACAGCAGATTCAATAGATAACTTTAAAAAGGGATTGGACATATTTTTAATTAAAAAGGGTATTCAGTGTTATCCTGGTTTATTAGAGTGGGAGTATTGATCCAGGAAGAAATCCGATTGCCAGTATCTGGGGTCAGGAAGGATTTTTTTTCCCCCTTTCGAGACAATTGGCAAAGTTTCACATGTTTTTTTTTTTCTGTTTGCCTTCCTCTGGATCAATTAACAACTAATCTGCATACTGCAGATCAGAGGAGATCTTAAAAGGTTGAATGTGATGGGCTAAAAGTCTATTTTCAACTTCAATTACTGTTTAACTATGTATATATTTGCTATTCATGTGTAGTCAAATAGGATTTCCAGTGAAAGTACATACACGTTCTGCCTAGTAGAAAGAACCCTGTTGAAACAAGCTATTTTCTATATGATGTGTATATATTTTGTTCTCAGAATAATGCTACATGGCTTTCTGTGTTTGCATATGCAAATAATGGATATTTTTCGTCATAGGAGAATCCAGGGTAACTTATTAAATGTGCATAACAAAATCAATTGCATGTCATCAAAGAGGCCAGTAAAACCATAACTTGTGTTTTGGTGAGTTCTCCAAATGAGAAAGAGATATATACCCAAATAATAACCCACTTTAATGTTGTCCATTATCAAATTAAGTGTCTCTTATTGAATGTGTTTGTGTATGTTTTGTGTGTAGAATCCATTTAAAGTTTGACTATGTAATTCAGCAATGCTAACTTTGAGCCACAAGCCAAGCAGCACACACTGTTACTGTATTGGCACCTGTAAAATTCAAGGGGAAAAAATATAAAAAAGATAGTACTCGAATAGAAGCCGCACCCTTAAAATTTGAGAAAAAAAGACAAAAGTCAATTAGATTCAGGGAATAAAATAATGATTTTATTTTACCATATACTGTACCATATACGGTATCCAGTATTTGGAAAACATTATACGGTAACTCCTTAGGCAGGTTATCTATATTAACATCAACAGAAAGTTAAGGTAATATCAAACATAAGGTAACAAGTAAGGTAAGGTAACAAGGAAACATATTACTTAGGTCAGGTAACACATTTTAGTCATCACAGTCATCACTGGTGTCACTACTGACTTCGTCACCAGTATTCACTTCATCACTGTCAGTGTTTTCTTCATTCTCCTCCTATAGCAAGTTGTCCTCACTACCATCCAGTGCATTTGACACGCAGCATTTTTTGGACCCCCTGATGATGGACTTAGATGATATACTTGACAATGAAGTGAGAATCCATTGGAACAGAAGTGTCACTGACAGCTTCTTAATCTTGTCAGATGGTGTAAGAGCATGATCCCCTTCCCGAAGCCAATGTGAATACTGCTTGTGAAGGTTGTCTTTGAACGGCTTGTTCACAATGACATCAAGCACTTATAGCTTTGAAGTCATGCCACATGGTATAACTACGAGGTATGTCTTTTGTACAGCAATTGTATTATTCACTTCAGGAGTGAGATGACCCTTAAAAGCATCTAAGACTACCATGGCTCTCTTAGTGAGCAGTGCTCCAGGTCTGCAATTCCAAACTACAGACAGCCAGCCAACTATCAATTCTGTTGTCATCCTTTTTCTTGGAAACGAACCACTGAGACCTCAGGAATGTTTTCTTTGGGCAAAGTTTTTTGCTTCAGAATAACATAGGGGGGTAATTTTCCTCCAAAGGCGCTCATTGCGCTGGTGGAGATGCGTTGGTGGAGACTACACATCAACAGAAATCTCAATTACACAATTCACAGTGCGAGACCCATAGCACTTTGAAAAAAATACAGTGGAAAAATTATGGCCTGTAACACTTTGCAAAAAGGAAAAAAGACTTACAAAAATACGACCCATGGCACTTAGAAAAAAAAAATAAGAGGTCCAAAAAAATACGAAGTTAACGGTGGAACCGCGCACATACAAAAACTGAAATGTAAAAAATGTGTAAAAAAAAAGATCGCACACACCACGGGGGGCAGCTAGGACGTCTGGGAGTTAGGTTGCAAGAGAATTTAAACACAATTTGCCGAGTTTCGGCACTAGAAAATGGTGGCCGAAAAAAACGAAAACTAGGCTACACGGCTCCTAACCACGCAAAACACCGCCAAGCACACAAGACTGGAACTTAGAAAAAAACAAATACAAGCCGCAGGAATTAGAAAAATAAAAATACAAAGTTAAAGCGATAGTAAGCTCATAGAACTTGCTCTGCTGCATCTGGCACAGCAAGTTATGTTATGATCACAAAATCTTGTCTGTTATGTGTTATTGATTTGTTTATTTACTTTATTGTTTTTATATTTCTTTACTCAAACTTCCATGCCCCCATGTGCCACGCGCCCAAGCCTAACTTGTGTGTCAGTGCTGCAGCCACTGGCTGCATAGGAACGAGGGATTGTGCTTTAAGTCAGAGGGGAAGTATCCTCCAATCAGATACTTCCCCCAGAAGCTAATTTACATATTCAGGACTTCTAGATGCTAGGGGCCTCATTCAATTGCGATTTGGGCAATGGAATAGGGCTCTATATAGGCATATAGCATATTTATTTTACAGAAGTATATAGCATATTTATTTTACAGAAGTTTTCAGTTAGTGAAGACCTTGCTTTTAGATAGAAGTTTACTAACTAAAAACTTCTGTAAAAAAATATGCTATGTGCTTATATAGAGCCCTATTCAATTGGCCAAATCGCGATTGAATGAGACCCTAGGAACGCAAGTTGCTTGTCTCATTACTAACAATGCACTGACACATTCAGAGAGTCTTGCCTTTATGCCAGTGGACTGTGTCTCAGCTGCTCAGGGTTCATGGGGGCACACAGACAGAGCTGTCTGGAACAAGTTGTTTGATTTAGAATATGTGATACAGGGAGCTGCGAGTTCCACCCTCCCTCAGCCCTGCAGGTCTTGAAAGGACCATAAATTGCAAACTCTACATGTGTCCACCATCTGCTTTTATGACAAAAATAAATGTCAGATGCTCACTTCCCTTTGGTTTCTCTTCACTTCAGTTCTACAGGTCATCAAAGAGCCATAAATCAGTAATAGAAAACCATAAATTATACCTTCTGTATTTATCTATCTTTTCCATTCATATATGTATGTGTGTGTATATATATATATATATATATATATATATATATATATATATATATATATATACATATGCATGCAGGTCTGTTTGTGTGTATAAATATATAAATATATATATATATATATATATATATATATATATATATATACATATATACACACAGACACACGCGTATACATGGCTGCCAAGCAAGGCAGATCATCCTCTATCCGTGATGTCACTAGAGTGCTGAGAACACCCCCTGTCAATCTAATTAATTCTCATAGGCTTGAAAAACTGAATTCCTCAATGAAAAAAGGACATATTTGAAAAAAGTAAAAAATATTTCAACATTCCTTTTGGAGATCTGTGATAGGGTGTGGTCCAATATGTGCTAAATTTACTATGCCTTTAATGGCCGAACTGCGCACATCCAAAAAAAAAAAAAACACACAAAGAAAATAAAAATAACAAAACAAATTAAACTCACACACAGCATGGGGGGACAGCCAGGACGTTGCACGACATTTTAAACAATATGCCAACGTTCGGCACTTGAAAATCACCTAAGCGCCAAAAAACAAATGGCAGACGAAAAAAACGAAAACGAGGCTTCACCACCCCTAACCACGCGAAACACCGCCAGGCACATAAGACTTTTACCCAGGAACGTACGAGGTACAAAATACACTATTAGGAAGGATGGAAAATGATCCTGACCCACGTAACACATAGACAATCGCAGCCATTTTACAACACTAACTTGCAACTAATAACATTACCATTCTAAAATGCCACTTTACACAACTAAACAAACGGTTTGCCCTCGCTCACGCAGCCTATTTATACTGCACACTTGGCACATTGCTGACACTTGCACCTCAGGTCAGCAACAGTCCAAATGTACATTGTATGCTGCAGGAAAATCAAAACAGATTGTTAGCTCTTCAGGATATTGATTGCTGGATATATTAATTACAAATAGGTAAAGTATATTAGTTTATTATTTAATTGATTAATTAATTAATTATTATAAAAAAATATATATTTTTTTTTTAAAAAAGAGCAGGGGAGAGGCTCGCAATGAGCTCCGAGGGTGCTCAGAGGAGCAAAAGTACACGAGTGGAGAGGCTCGCAATGAGCACCAAAGGCTCTGTGAGCGCTGAAGGGACTCAGAGAACCAAAAGCCTTACATCAAAAGATTTTCAGGTGGAAACTGAATTTTTCAATTTCTGCTCTGCGGCAATCCAATGTCGCACATTAGATTCATCCAATTCATATTTTTTTCCAGCCTCTCTGTTGCTTGTTGATTTTGCATAATTAATTTTGAAACTTGCCTCATTCCTAGGCTTGATGATGCTTTTCTCTCCAAGTGATCAGCCATTGCAAGAAACGGGCTTTCTAATAGTACTGCAACTTCTTTTTGCAGGTTACAGGCCTTACAGGGTGTTAGAATCACTAAAACCGGAAATCGCTATTCAATTGCTAGAATGCAGTCTCAAGCGCGCAAATCGGCATTAACTTTACATTCGCGAATATAAACTGCACCCATAACTCGCAAGCGAGCAAATCGGCAGTCATTTTACATTTGCGAATATAAGCCACACACATAACTTGCAAGCGCTCAAATTCAGTCATTTTTTTATGGTCGCGAATATAAGCCACACTGTTAACACGCAAGCTCAACCTTTTCAGATCTTCTCTGATTTGCAATATGCGCATTATTTGTTAATTATTAATTGATCCAGAGGAAGGCAAACAGAAAAAGCCCCATTGAAACATTGGCAATTATCTCAAAGGAGGGAAAAAAATAAAATGTCTTCCTGACCCCAGATAGTGGCGATCGGATTCTACCCTGGATCAATGCTTCTTCTTTAATTATCCAGGATAACCCTAAATGCCCTTTTTATTTAAGAATATGAAGTTATCTATTGAATCCGCTGTCACCACCTCCTTTGGAAGAGAATTCCACAGATTAACTACCCTTACTGTGAAGAACCCTTTTCTTTCTTTGAGATGGAATCTCTTTACTTTTAACCAGTGGCGGAGCTAGTGAATGAGGGGCCCCAGTGCAAAAATAAAATTTGGGCCCCCTCCAGGAAGGGGGCCACAGGGGGACTGGGGGGGGCTACAGGGGACCCGCAAAAGGTCTGCAGGGGCCCCTCAGAGTCCAGCTGCCTCTGTGTTTTGCACCAGTTGCACCGACGGTAGCTCCACCTCTGCTTCTAACCTCAAAGGATGTCCTCTTATCATTCGAAAACCTCTTTGCACTAAAAGCTCACTTGACAAATCTTTATACTGACCTTGGATATATTTATATAAACATATCTCCTCTGAGACTTGTTTTTCTAGAGAAAATATGTTTAATTTGGTTAGTCTTTCTTCATAACTTAGCCCCTCCTTTCCCCTTATTAGTTTTGTTGCCCTTCTCTGTACTTTTTCCAGCTCTAAAATGTCAGTTTAATGTAGATATTCCATATTTCAAATGAGGGTGTACTAGAGATTTGTATAGTGGCAGAATTATATTAGCTTCCCTGGCTTCTATACCCTTCTTAATACAGTAAACTCCCCGTTATCCGGCACCCACGTGGACTGCCTATTGCCGAATAAGTGTACTTGCAGATTGCTTGAGAGTCACTGTTTTATGAAGCCTAATTAACCCTAAACCCCCTAAAAACCCTTAAACTATCTATTAAACAGCTACTATTTTCATTCCCAGATGCATAACTTTACATTTATTTGTATTTAATCTCATCTGCCATTTAGTCACCCATATCTCTAATTGAGGGCTAGCAAGGGATCTGTACAGTGGTTTAAAACTTCCCTATTTCTGCTACTAATTATTTGACTCATACATCCCAGCATCCTACTTGTTCTTCCTGCAGCTTTGTTGCACTGTTAGTTTATTTTTAAATAACTCCTAAGTTAATTTCCTCTTCAGGTGCCATCAACGGATTACTATTATATAAATATCATACTTTTGCACTTCTCCATTATGAACACATGCATTTCATAGGAGTTGGAAAGTCTATTTTAATCACAATCTTTATAAGCAGTGATTAGATAGTGTGGCTGTATTTGAAGTTGTATATCCGACATACCACTGTAGTCATCTAACAACATGAGCCACATGTTTTAATTAGGCATTAATCATTCATACAATTCATATTGATTGCTTTAAACAAGCAATATTTAATACTAGTGACTTGCCCGTCAAAAATGACGGCAATAAAAAGTTAAGCCTGGCAATGCTGTTTGCCACACAATGGGAGCCTCCCCCTCTACCTTACCAGCCTCGCAATGAGTGCCTTTGCCGCTTATTGCGAGTTTCTCCCCCTGTCTACTTGCTCCCTTGTATCTCATTTCCCCCCTCCTCTCCCTCCCTTGTGTCCCCCCCCCTGTGTTTTTAACCCCCCTCCCTCCTATGTGTCTCTTTCCCCCCTCTCCCTCCACTGTGCTTTATCCCCCCTCCCCTGTGTTTTGTCCCCCTCCCTCGTGTCTCCCTTGTTTCCCACCATTTCCCTCCCCTGTGTATCTTCCACCCCTCTCTCCCTCCCCTATGTCTCTTCCCCCTCCTCTCACTCTTGTTTCTTCCCCCTCCTCTCACTCCCCTGTGTCTCTTTTCCTCCTGTATCTCTTCCCCACCTCTCCCTCCCCTGTGTCTGTTCCCCCCTCCCATATGTCTGTTCCCCCCTCTCCCTCCCTGTGTCTCTTTCCCCCTCCCCTCTGTCTCTTCCCCACCCTCCCACCCCTGTGTCTCTTCCCCACCTCTCCCTCCCCTGTGTTTGTTCCCTCCTCCCCTGAGTCTCTTCCCCCTCTCCCTTCCCTGTGTCTCTTTCCCCCTCCCCTGTGTCTCTTCCCCACCTCTCCCTCCCATGTGTCTCTTTCCCCCTCCCCTGTGTCTCTTTCCCCCTACTCTCGCTCCCCTGTGTCTCTTTCCCTCCTGTGTCTCTTCCCCACCTCTCCCTCCCCTGTGTCTGTTCCCCCCTCCCCTGTGTCTGTTCCTCCGCCCTGTGTCTCTTCCCCCTCTCCCTCCCCTGTGTCTCTCCCCCTCCCTCCCATGTGTCTCTTTCCCTCTTCCCCAGCCTCCCACCCCTGTGTCTCTTCCCCACCTCTCCCTCCCCTGTGTTTGTTCCCTCCTCCCCTGAGTCTCTTCCCCCTCTCCCTTCCCTGTGTCTCTTTCCCCCTCCCCTGTGTCTCTTCCCCACCTCTCCCTCCCATGTGTTTCTTTCCCCCTCCCCTGTGTCTCTTTCCCCCTACTCTCGCTCCCCTGTGTCTCTTTCCCTCCTGTGTCTCTTCCCCACCTCTCCCTCCCCTGTGTCTGTTCCCCCCTCCCCTGTGTCTGTTCCTCCTCCCTGTGTCTCTTCCCCCTCTCCCTCCCCTGTGTCTCTCCCCCTCCCTCCCATGTGTCTCTTTCCCTCTCCCCCTCCCTGTGTCTCTCCCCTCCTCTCCTGTGTGCTTTTTCCCTCCTCCCCTGTCTGTCTCTCCCCTCTTCCCGTCTGTCTCTCCCCTCCTCCCCTGTGTGCCTTTCCCCTCCTCCCCTGTGTGTCTTTCACCTCCTCTGTGTGTTTCTGCTCCCTTGCCGTGCGCATGCGCGGGTGATGCCACGCAACGCACACGACCTGCGCAGTATGCATGCGCTTTGCAGCCTGTTACACGGCTGATGCCGCACAGCACGCATGCACGGCTGAAGCAGTGCGCATGCGCCCCTCCAGTGCAGTGCGCATGCGAGGCTAATGCCGCACAATGTACATGCGCTGGGCTTTCTGCGATCGGTAGTAGTTGTCAAACTGTGATTTGTCGCAAGCGTGAAGAAGAATCGCAGTGTGACAACTATTATATGTGATTAACCTTAATGTCAAAGTTTAGACTTTGCTGTTGCTGGTATCTGCCCACTATAAGGTCAAAGGTATGGAGGTGGCTTTGTAGGTAAGTATTACAAAATAGCTAAATCAGAGGTGCTCATCAGAGAATGAGCTAACCTTAACAGGTTAGTTCTATGGACATGATAATCCACTTTGAGAGCACCTCTTTTAGCTCACTTGTGCCCTTCACAGGGAGAAATATCTTGAAGCATATCAGTCTGGTCACCCACTCCAAAGAGTGATCCAAGCCCCGAAATACCAGGCAATTCTACCCTGAACAGGAGAAACAGCAAACCCCAGATGCATTTTGGCCTTTATGGGCCTCGTCAGTGTGGTGCAGCTGAACTCCTTAAGGCACAGTGAGCAAGGGGTCCACATCTGGAGTCCACTATCACCCTTAGGGAGACTAAACCCCAAGGATAATTTGCATATACAAAATAACTAAGTCAGTGGTGCTCATCAGAGAACGAACCAACCTTAATAGGTTAGTTCTATGGAGATGATAATCCACATGATATTACATTTTCAAACATTATTTACCACCAAATGCAATGATCTCCATTGGAGACTTGTTATGTTAAGGTTTTCCTCTGCAATGAGCTTTTGTTTATTCACTTATCATATTTTATTGTTCTTAAAACCTTTAGTTGTGTCTCTCACAAATACTTAGCTGTAGGCTGATACTCTTATCTTTGATAATTAATTTAATATTGAATAGTTGTTATAATTTATTGTTCTGCTTCCTGGAAACTATAAGAACATAGAAATCTGTCCATTACCAAATGTGAGGGTATATGTTTATGTTTATTCAATAAGACATCTATACATACATTGTGAACGTAAGCAGTAAAACATGAGTTACACACATATCAATAGAGCATCAGTTCTTCAATATATTCCTGCAATTATTTTGTGCATCATAATATACATTTAGGCATTTAATAGTTAAGGCATTTAATAATTTTATATTTATAATTATTTTTATCATACCCATCCTTTTGGAGGCATCCATTACACTTCGGTGGGTGAAAGGTCATTTTCATTTCTGGAAAGCTGAGAGCTGTCTTTGCATCTATATATGCTGCATCAATAGATGCAAGCAGTTTGCTTCTAGGCCCATCTCCAGATGGCTCCACCCAGGAAATAATGCAACAAATACAACAAATAATCCTTTATTCTTAAACAGAGTCTCATATACATTCTATATGTTCTCTTATACATTTGCAGCAAAGACAATCTCTGTCATGGGTCTAGGAACGGGGGGGGGGGGGGATTGGGGGACAACCGAAATCCCCCCCCCCCCCATATTTTTTTATGTTTGTATGTATTTATATATAAGCTATTTTATGGCCTGTGTATACAATGAGCTGTCTCCCCTCCCCCAGAATTATTCTGGCTCCTACACCCCTTATCTATGTGTCTGAAACAAACTTGATGTTTTGTCTTTTGATTCCCTGAAATGTTTGCTTTTGTAATAATGGAGACAGCTGCAATGATGCATCAGATGAAAAGCAACATCTGTTATTTTTAATGGTTTAATAATCATTTTGGAGTCTGGAGAGTATCTGGAAATAAAGTTCATCTATTTTTTCGCTTTTCTATTTATTCTCTGTTAGACCCCCTACATTTTCTTTAATGCTTTTTGTCCACAATTTTAACAGGCATGATAGGATATCGACATTCAATAAACCTGTTACTTTTTTATCCTTTAAAACTAACAACATAGGTGTTGTTCCAAATGTCCCTCAGCCACTGGGAATGAACTAACACAAACTTTCGAGCAGTCAGGTGAAAAATAAATATACAGATAAAGAAGATTATGGGTTTAAAAGTATATAATAGTCAATATTTGATCTGCAAGGTTTTAATAAAATTCAGAATATATTCTCTTGAAACTTCTATATCTTTAAATAGGCAGTCACATAAATTATGTCTTTCCTTCTATTCTGTGCCTTCCTGAATGCCATTATATATATACTAGCGACTAGCCCGTCAAAAAATGACAGTCAATAAAATTTGAAGCTATGGCAATGCTGTTTGGCACACAATGTTAAGCTTTTTATACTCTAAGGACCTTCGGCGCTCATTGCAAGCCTCTCCTTTGGCTCCTCTCTCTATTTAAAAAAAAATACTAATTAATGAATTAATTGAATAATAAATTAATATAGTTTACCTTTTTCTAATTAATATATCCAGCAATCAATAGCCTGAAGAGGTAACAATCTCTTTATTGTCCTGCAGCATATAATGGCCAGTTGGACTGTTGCTGGCCTGAGGAGATAGTTTTATGAATGTCCCAACTGTGCATTAGAAATAGGCTGTGTGCGCGAGGGCAAACCGTTGGTTTCTTTGTGTAAAGCACTACTTTAGATGCGTAATGTTGTTAGTTGCAAGTTTGAGTTGTAAAATAGCGTTGTTTGTCTATGTGCTTCGCGGTTCGCGAGCATTTGGCGTCCTTTGTATTAGTGTATTTTGTACCTCGTACTTTCCTGGGTGAAAGTGGTACGTGGTTGGCGGTGTTTTGCGCGGTGCAGGGTCGTGTAGCCTCATTTTCATTTTGTTTGGCCGCCATCTTATTTCTCGCTTAGCTGATTTTCGAGTGCCAAAACTCGGCAAAATCGACTTAATCCTTTCATTGTTTCATGTGCAAATAAAATGAAACATATAGGAAAAGCTTATCCACTTTCACTTGAAAATCATCAAAATGGTTTTAGAATGTAAAAAAATTATGCAGCCTCTAATTTATGAACTTTTATATGCAATTTTGCTGCAGAGGAATCTGACATTTTGGGTTCATGCAGTCGGCACCCAGTTTTTTAAGCGCATACCAAATGCTGCGCTCTGATGCATGCGCTGAGACGCATGTGCGAACCGACGGGAGCGCGGGTGAAAATATCGCGCCTGACATCTGTTTGTACTTGGGTACTCTGCATCCCAGCCAGAACCCCCTCTCCAGGCCCTGGATCTCTAACTAACATGCCTTAGGTGCTATATCCAATGGGCTCCCTGCAAGAAAATACCAGGACACTTCCCACTCTACAGTGATCATTACATATATACAGTTACATACACAAATACATCCATAGACACACACGCATGTATGCATACATAAATAGGCACACATGCATACACACATACATAGACATACACACACGCATGCATACATACAGACAGAACACGTATACATACATACATACACATATATTTACACACACTTACTAATGTGAGCTCAGCCAGAAGTTCCCCGCCATTAAACAGCACCACAGTACAACACACAGGGCAGAAGGTTACCCTGTGATATAACAACACAGTTCAGGGTCCCTCTCTCCATGTTGGGGCGCCTCCCCTCAGTGCAGGGTGCCTTTCTCCATGTTGGGGCACCTCTTCTCAGTGCAGAATCCCTCTATCCATGTTGGGGCGCCTCCCCACAGTGCAGGGTCCCTCTCTCCATGTTGGGGCCCCTCCCCTCAGTGCAGAATCCCTCTGGGGTCAGTTTGGGGTCTTCTGCTGTAATTTACCTGGTAGCTTATCGTGATGTGGGAGAGAAGAATAGAGCTGGGGAGAGAGGGTGAGTACTAGGGGAGAAAGAGCTGGGGAGAGAGGGTGAGTACTAGGGGAGAAAGAGCCTGGGAGAGAGGGTGAGTTCCAGAGGTGAGAGAGTACTGGGGGGAGAGAGAGAGAGACTACTTCGGGAGATAGGGTGAGTACTGGGGGGAAAGAGAGCCGGGGAGAGAGGGGAAGAGTGCCGGACTCTCGGAACAAACGGGGTGTCAGTGGTAGCCAATAGCAGCACTCCAAGACGTTTTCCTTGTAGTTTTTATTTTATATTTCTAACCTTTGGTACTACTTGATCAGGTCCTCCAGCCCATCGATCCAATATTTATTTATTTTAGTAGCTGACTGATTGATCTGTGCACTGTTAGGTAGGATGGAGAGAGGTGACTTTTAAATCAATGTCAAGCTAAACCAAAGCAGGCTCCAAGTTGGACTCCCTTTGTGTTTGTGTGTTAGTGTGAATACTTGCTTGCTGTTTTGTTGTCCTGTTTGTTGTGAGTTGAGATGGGGAATGGCTGAGATGCTCTCCTTCTGCCAGTGTAGCAGCAGCTCCCAGCTTTCTGATACTTCCGATAGTGCGACTTCATAGCGCGTGCTAAATGAGTTGCGCTATTGGGCGTTCGCTCTTGTAATCCAGGGCGCATTTGTGGTGTGCGCAAATGTCGGCGCGCATTTGGCCTGCATGCTGAGTCGTGCTACCCATGCAGTGGGACTGAGACTTCAAGGGCTCTCAGCACGACTTAAATAAAGGTCATTATTTTAGTAGCGACTTGCCTGTCAAAAAATGACGGCAATAAAATGGTAATGCTGTTTGCCACAGAAAGTGAGGTTATGGCCCCTCTGAGCAGCAAGCCCCGCGCTGATCGCCTTCGGCGCTCATTGCAAGCCAGAACTTGCTAACCTTTGGTGCTGATTGCGAGCCCCACGATGAGTGCCTTTGTCGCTCATTGTGTGGCTTGCAATAAGCGCCTTTGGTACTCATTGCAAGCCTCTCTCCATGTGTACTTTCTTTATAGGGCTTGCACTTGAGCACACTTGGCGCTCATTGCGAGCCTCTCTTTCTGTGTTACTAGGGCTGGTATATACGTCCTTCGACCGCCTTTTCTGTTTTTCGGCTGCGTTTTACATCCTTCGGCTTCGTTTTCGGTTTGTTTCATTTTTTACGTCCTTTCTTTATTCCCGCTTCAACGATTTTCGGCGCTCACTGCCTAAGTCACGCAGGTCGCAGGGATAAGCTCCTATGGCGCTTATCTCCACCAGCTCAATGAACACCTTTGGCGCTCATTGCCTGGCCACAATCGCGAGGGCCACAGTTGCGGTGGGCTCGCTGTGCGAGCCCGCAATTTTACCATGACGTTACCAACAACTTTTGGCAAGCCCAACTGCTCACAACTATATATGTGATGGACACACGCTGGAAATACAGCATCAGACATTAAAGGCATTTAAAAAAAAAAAAAAAAAAATGTTTTGCTTTCTGGAATTTGCACATTATCAAGTTTGCTTATTCAAAAGACCTTTTTTAATATGTAGAGCATAGAATGCAGATGGGAGAGGAATGATATAATAGAAAACATCAGATATCTCTTCTAGAAAAAGAGAGTCCATGAGGAAAAACAGCCATGCAATTTATAATCTTAATGGAGCAAATCTAGATGTATCAGATATTGAAAGGGATTTGGGAGTGCTTGTGGACAACCACCTAGGTAACAGTGCTCAATGTCAAGCAGCAGCTGCAAAGGCAAATAAAATATTAGCATGTATAGAAGCAAGGGAAGCAAATATACTTCTGCCACTATCCAAATCCCTAGTATGCCCTCATTTGGAATATGAAGTACAATTTTGGGCAGCACTTCCTAAAAACTAACAAGGGGAATGGAGGGGCTAAGAAATAAAGAAAGACTAACCAAATCAAACTTATTTTCTCTAGAATTTTTTGTTCTAAGAGAGGATATGATTACCTTATATAAATATATCCAGGGTTAGTATATAAATATGAAATTTTGTTCCAAGAGGTTTTCAACTGACAGGAGGACATCTTTGGAGGTTAGAAGTAAAAAGATTCCACCTTCAAGAAAGAAAAGGGTTCTTTCTCTAGCAAAAGGAGGTGGTGACAGAGGATTCGATAGATAACTTTAAAAAAGGATTGGATATATTTTATATAAAAGGGGCATTCAGGGTTATCCTTGTTAATAAGAAATATTGATTCAGGGAGGAATCCAATCGCCAGGAAAGAATTCAATTTGTTTTCCTTTTTGAGACAATTGGCAAGATTCACTGGGTTTATTCTTCCTCTGGATCAATTAACGATCAGTGGAGATCTAAAAAGGTTTAACTTGATTGACTAAAAGTATTTTTTCAACCTCAATTGCTATGTAACTATGTAACTATCCTGATAATTAATGAAGCAAATCACTTAGAAAAAAAAGTGTTTGAAAACTTTGAGCCAGACTAAAAGCATAATTAATCTGTAAAAAAATAATATACAGACTGTTTTTAATTCATTTTTTTTAAAACTTATATTCTTTTATTTGTTATACATACAGATCATAAACAATAATAATAAAGAAACATAAAGGAAAACTGGACAAAACAGTTAAATGTTACTTTGCATTAAATGGCGTATCCTGTATACCTTTCAGTTAAATACGTTTATTAACAGTTAAGCATATTATAACAAAAATATAATTAACTTATAAATTTACACTTCTATTATTTTTCCAGCTTCTTTAGCTAAATCTCTATATCTTTATTTTAGCATTTCATAAAAGGTGGAGAGTATTAGAAAAATGCTGTTAAATCTATTATTCGATTTTATTATACCTTTCATTTAAATGTTGGTGCTTCTGCAAGACCCTGGGTGTATCCATGATACATTGGTCCTACTTCTGGGACAGTGAGGGGAAGGGGTTTAATTTAAGTTGTCTCCAGTTATGAAACAAAGGTTCAGGAATTCTACCTGCTCCCCCACCCACACAGCTCCCTACAAAATTACATATCTCTACAAAACTCTACAAAATTACATATCTTCCCTAAACAAAAAAATATGTTTATGTCTTATACAGTGGCTAATATTGCTTGTTTGAAAAATACTTGACAAACAAGCCTTTTTTCTTAAAGGGCAGTGGTCCTTTAAGGTAGAAGAGATGAGATTTTTGCTTCTTATCTGCCATCCCACATCCGTGTTACTATGTTTCTAATTGTTTGGTTGAACTGTAAAACTGCAAAAAAAATTCTCAGACGTCAGAAACTGTAATGTCAGGTAGTTGACATAAGTTCCTTATTTTAGTTCTGAAACTGTAATGTCAGGTAGTTGACATAAGTTCCTTATTTTAGTTCTGAAACTGTAATGTCACTGGTTCCTCATCCTTGACCTGATCATTATCGCTATTAGCAAATGCACTGGTTATCTTTAACACCCACCCTGCTCAAATTCTTGCTAAACCAATTTCTGAAATTCACACATTATACTTTTTATGTTGGGAAAAAAATGTAGCCTGCTTGAGACATGTTCTTTTCTAACATTATGAGAAAACCCTGTAGATGTTCTGATTAAAGTGTGATTTTACTCTGACTGATCTGACAAAAATGCTCTCAGCAAACTGGTGCATCAAAGTAATTGGGATGATTTACTAAGCATCTCATGTGCCTGAAATGCGCATCCCTGCATTTACTATGCAGCATTTTCTATGGGGAAAAATTGATATTGCCGCCCTTGCTACGTCATCTCAGTCACTCAATATGCATTGGTGTGGCTCAATAGCCTCTTATCCAACATTAATATTAGCCTTCTGTCTTGTTTCACTGCCACATGTCTCTCTTTTTGGCTTAGCATTAAAAGATCACAGTAGTTTTGGGAAAAGTTCACATTAGCAGCAATGTCAATTTTAGTGAATTAGTATAAAAGCATTTTAAAGAATAGCATTGCTTTAACTGATTATGATTGTGCTAGTCTGCTGGGTAGTGTGAGGGGTGGGTTATCCTACTGAGGTTTACTCTTCTATTCCTGCTATTGTTAAGTGGCAGTTCAACGTGTCAGGATTTCAGGGGAACTGAATAGAGAAAGTATCTACCTTCCTCTCTTCTAACCCTGTTAGGAGCACAGGGAAAATGTATTCTCAAACTGAAGCAAAATGTGATGTATTCATTAACAATTAAAAGTCGAATTTAATTTTTTTAAACTTTGTACAAATAGTTTGCACATTATTTCTCATGTCAAGTTCTTCATAGGAGCATAAATGTGACAAATCAGATGTCAACTTCTGTAGATTCTCAGTGGAGGCTTCAATAAATGAAGATTAAAAAGTAGACTGAATGGCTACATGTGTAATTGGTTCCTTGAACCTTTGATATTTGTTTTTCATCTCCTGTGGATTTACCACATCACCAATTTACTGCCTCAAATCTTGGTTTTGTAACACACCTACACAGACTCTCATTACTGTTAGGTTGCCCTGTTTGTTTGCTACTGGAAAACCAATTTATGAGTGTCATAATTTTGCTTGTGTTAATTGTTCCAATTTCTCCTGATTTGCATTACCTCTGGCACCACCTGACTTCTGAATTAAGGGTTGTTTTTTGCAATTATCTGACCATTTCTTATTCTGAAGCCTCAAAGGGATCTCAGTTTATTTAAACAAGTAAAGACCATGCAGGTGTAAGACCACCTATCATTTACATAGCTTTATATCTTAAATGTTATTGTACAGGCTTCTCTATTGTGAAATGTTTTACATCACCCATGCCTATCATAAAGCAAAATGCGGATCTATCCCTCTTTGCCTGCGCATTTCTTCTGCAGCACTGACAGCTGCAGTTACAGGTGCCATCCGCCAGAGGGCGCTGTGAGTTTTCGGGCACCATCAAGTTCCAGGGAAGGCAAAGAACTATTCTCCCCTCCGACCAGGGCCTCGGGCGCACCTCTCATAGCTCAAGGCCTCTTCTGTCGGTGCGCCTTATATGCTTAAATTGGCAGCGCCATCTGTCGGCCGGAGGTGGAACTGCAGCTGACAGATTATGCGAGTGTGAAGAGGGAAAGGACCCAAAATGCTTAGTTTCTCTGAGCATCTTTCACAGATTTTTGGTGCTTGAAATTTTAGGTATAGAAATGTATATGTGTTTTTGGTACTTTTAAGAGTGATGGTGCCACACATGATAGGTATCAAAAGTGTATTTTCAGTTAAGCATATACAATAAGTGCAAATCACATATTAGAAAATCGTAATTTCAAAGTCTAACACTTTATCATGTTTTGTGGGTTCAGCAACCTTTTTAGCTTATTGGTACCTTGCACCAAGGAGACAGCTAGTCCCAATGTACATTTCAAGCCTATGTTGGTCATTTCCATGAGGCAAGACTGTTATACCAATTATATTTTGATCAAGAGGTCCACAATTACTATAAAAGCATTCTCAGATTGCAAGATATTGTCAATCTGAGAGTATATTAAAACACTATTATTTACTAAATGTGTGATTACATCATATCTTTTATGGAAATAAAGGACCACTGAAGCATGAGAACTTGGGCCACTTTTATCAGTTCCCTACTTTTATAATATATTTTCTTGTATTACTGCATTACTAAAATAACACGACTTACTCATAATGTAAACTTCTTATTTTTTACTAAGAGCACAGCAGTTTTGCTATTAACAGTTTTCTCAGTGAAAATGCACACATTTCAAAAACTCAAAAGTATCTCACCATGCTTTAAGGAGATCTTTTCTGTGATGTGGTCCAATTTGTGCTGAATTGAGTGGCTCTTTAAATAGCAAAAATAGCTAACCGTAAGTTGACACAGTAGACAAGAAATGCATTTGTATAAGGGAAATAAAGACGTTATCCAGCCGATTTATAGTGAAGGAATGAGAACTAAACAAGACATACAAAATAAATGTGAAAAAGCTCAGTTACATAATAAGCCCAATGAAACACCACATATATGGTTTTATTTATATATATATATATATATATATATATATATATATATATATATATATATGTGTGTGATTATTAAAAATATTAAATATTAAATCATGTTTTTACTTTACAACACTGATCCATAGCTTCTACTTTATATCATATAGTCTTCATATGCCATGAGATCATAAATGTAACGGAAATCAGCACCCAAGATATTATAATCTTAAATTTTATGGACTTCCATTGTATGCTAACCCCTATAATAGGGATTGTTATATACCACCACTAATCTCCAGGTGACTGGAGAAAAGCAGAGGTGATAACTATATTTAAGAAGGGAGCAAGGAAGGGAATTATAGACCTGTAAGCCTCACTTCTGCAGTGGGGAAGCTTTTAGAAGGGTTAATAAGGGATAATATACAAGACTATGTCTATTCAAACAGGATTATAAGTAGGAGTCAACTTGGCTCTATGAGGGATAGGTTAAACAAACAAATCAAATTAGTTTCTATGAGAAGGTTAGTAGGAACTTGGATCAAGGAAATTCAGTGGATGTAGTCTTTTTAGATTTTGCAAAGAAATTTGATACAGTGCCAAATGGGAGACTATTGTGTAAACTAAGGGATACAGGAATTGCAGTAACTATCTGCTCATGGATTGAGAGCTGGCTAAAACACAGGAAGCAAAGGGTTGTGGTAAATGGAACATACTCTGATTGCACTAATTTGGTAAGTGGGGTTCCTCAGAGTTCAGTAATAGGTCCTCTCCTTTTTAACATATTTATTAATGACTTAGAAGTAGGACTGGAAAGTATGGTGCCCATTTTTGCTGATAACACTAAGTTGTGCAAGGTCATTCAATCAGAAAATGATGTAATTTCCCTCCAAAGGGATTTGCATAAATGCAAAGCATCATCTGCAAAGGCAAATAAAATATTAACATGTATTAAGAAGGGTATCGAAGCCAGGGAAGCAAATATAATTCTGCCACTATACAAATCCCTAGTACGCCCTCATTGGGAATATGGAGTACAGTTTTGGGCACCACTTCATAAAAAGGACATTTTAGAACTGGAAAAGGTACAGAGGAGGGCAACAAAACTAATAAGGGGAGTGGAGGGGCTAAGTTATGAAGAAAGACTAACCAAATTAAACTTATTTTCTCTAAAAAAAAGGCGGCTGAGAGGGCATATGATTACCCTATATAAATACATCCAGGGTCAGTATAAAGATTAGTCAATGGAACATTTTGTGCCAAGAGGTTTTCAACTGACAAGAGTACATCCACCTTTAAGAAAGAAAAGGGTTCTTCACAGTAAGAGTGGTTAATCTGTGGAATTCTCTACCAAGGGAGGTGGTGACAGCGTATTCAATAGATAACTTTGAAAAGGGATTTATATATTTTTAAATAAAAAGGGCATTCAGGTTTTATCCTGGTTAATTAGAGAGGGAGTGTTGATCCAGGGAGGAATCCGATTGCCAGTATCTGGGGTCAGGAAGAAATTATTATTTTTTCCCTTTTCAGACAATTGGCTAAGTTTCACTTAGGTTGATTTTTCTGTTTGCCTTCCTCAGGATCAATTAACAATTAATCTGCATAATGCAGATCAGAGGAGATCTTAAAATGTTGAACATGATGGACTAAAATAATTTTTTCAACCTCAATTACTATGTAAAGTAACACGACTATGTAAAATCCTATCCCTCATAGTACCTATGCTAAACTAAATAGAAAACAATATATAAAACAATTATTAAAATAAAAGAAAAGTACAAACTAAAAATGTAGATAATTACACAGAAAAATTCAATGAACAATTCTTAATATTTAAATAATAAAAATCATTTTCTTAAAATAAAAAAATGAAAGCTTTATGGGTATAAAATTAGATTAATGAATACATTACCTTCCTTGATGACCCTCCAGCGATAATGCTCTATGTCCTGGATAAGCGGGCACATTCTTGCTGCTAGAAGAAATTGGTCCTCATCTTTC